>JANIWQ010000016.1:0-118588 GCA_030555725.1 Pichia sp. yHMH446
TCGATGTTTAGGATGGAGCTATTACTCAAACGTCGTATTGAGTTTGGGTGGGTGTAGATCACTGATTTGGAGGTGTTTAGATGGAGACCTCTTGGGTGAACAGTTGGCATTTCTCGTGTGTCTGTTGGATATCTCTTTCATCTCGATTGAAAATGAATAGATCATCTGCGAAAGCCTGAATCTAATAGTGTGGGTCAGGCCGGTATAGTTTGTATTTGTGGTGGATAGTTGAAGTGGGTTGAAAGTGATGCCAGTTAGATGGTGTTGAAGGGTTAAGATTAGGGGTTCCAAGCTTAAAGAGAAGGGGACTTATTGGAAGGCCTTGTCTCACTCCACATCGGAACCGAAGTGCATTTTTTGAAGATGAATCGATTATTGAGTAGGTGAGCTCTACCTCGATGGTTTTGGTATAGTATTGAATCAATGAATCTGGGGGAAATCCATATTTACGTAAAACCAGCGGAATATATTGATGTGAAAGGGTATCAAATGCTTTTGTGATATGGAGGAATAGTAATGAGTGTTGAGATAAAACACAGGGTTTCATCTCAACATAGATAACAATACAGTAAAATCCAGCCAGTTTATTATGGTCCATACAAGCTTGTAAAAGAAGTGAAAGTCATTTGAAGTCGACCTCCCTATTATGAATAAAAAGGACAGAGTACTCAACGTCTAATGGTTCAGACCGTACCATCATCAAGAAGATTTATTAAGGCAAGTTCCCAGAACAGATAAAGAAACTCTGGAACAAATAAAGGAGATGTGTGGAATAGGTGGTTTTGAGAATCAAAACCATACAATAAGCTTCATGACTAATAGATCCAACGACATCGACAGCGACTGATTTCAGCTTAATGACAGTCGTTTACACCTTATTATTTACAAAAAACAACAATTCCCTGTTAGCTCAGTCGGTAGAGCGTTCGGCTTTTAAAAAGACTAAAAGAAGTCGACCGAAATGTCCAGGGTTCGAGCCCCTGATAGGGAGTTTTATTTTTTTGCGACAACTTGTATTTTTTGTGGCTGTGTAATGATTTTTTCTCTTTGTTCTCATCTGATAGCCCAAACAACCTGACAGATCTATAGTCCAACTTCAAGATGTCCAACGAGGATGCAGATAATAACTCCAAATGGTCAAAAGGGAAGAAGATTTCTCTTGCTAATGCAAGAACACAATTAAGTAGTTTTTTGCTCACATCCAATAATGTTGCTATTAATAAACGTCGAAAAATTCCCTTAACATTTGTGCCACCAAGTACAAATTCTCCTCTTTTTTGTTATAATAATGATGGAGATCAGAGGTCCTTTTTGAGTCTTTGCTCAGGCTCTTATGCAAATAGTAACGATGAAGGAGTGGAAACCTCAGATCACGAATCAGTTTCCACTTTTCGTTCCTTACCTTCAATATTGGAAGTTACGGATGATGAAATTGAAAGCATTAACCAGTGGTTGGATGAAGAAAGAGAGAGACGAAGTCTTTTGAGCTTTGAAGGAAATAGGCTTCTATATGGAAGTACAGAAAATAGCTTTACAGATTTTGCACAGAATCATATCGATAGAGCTAGTAGACGATCATCAATATTTAGTTTGGAAGATGTTATCAAAGATGAGCAAGCAGAAGATTTTGTTAAGGAGAAATCTAGCATAGGTAATGAGATCAAAAGGTTATTACGTTCTTCCATTCCTTTAGTTATCACATTTGTTCTAGAGCAAGTTTTCTCACTAGTCTGTGTCGTGTTTGTGGGGCATTTGGGTAAGGAGGAACTTGCAGCTGTTTCACTGGCATCAATGTCATCAACAATTGTGTTGGCAATTTTTGAAGGAATTGCTACTGCTTTAGATACTCTTTGTCCACAGGCATATGGAGCAGGGAGGTATAAATATGTTGGTATTCACACATTGAGATGTTCTTTGTTTTCTTTATGCTTGTTCTTACCAGCAGCCATGGTTTGGTATTTTAGTGGAATACTACTATCTTTTGTAGTTGCTGACCAGAAAGTTGTTGCTTTAACCGAACAATTTTTGAGAATCCTAATATTCGGTGGCCCCCCATACATACTATTTGAAAATGGAAAACGGTTCCTACAAGCGCAAGGGATTTTTGATGCAGCCACATATATTTTATTTATTACTGCCCCATTAAATCTTTTTCTTAACTGGCTGCTTATATACTCAAAAATATTTGGGATGGGATATATCGGAGCACCTATTGCGTCTGTTATAAACTTTTGGATGATGTTTATTTTGCTGGTGTTGTATGTGAGATATGTAGATGGTTTGCAGTGCTGGTATGGATTTACAGTAGAAGCATTTTTTTATTGGTACGATTTGTCAAAGCTTGCTGTTCCTGGTATCGTTATGATTCTTGCAGAATCCTTGGCGTATGAAATTCTCACTCTATTTGCTTCCAATTTTGGAACATCTGCGTTAGCCACACAATCTGCTCTATCATCAGTGGTTTCATTGCTATACATGATACCATTTGCTATATCCGTAGCTTCCTCAACACGAATTGCCAATTTTGTTGGTGGGCAGAATTTAGAGAATGCAAAAATGGCTATCAATGTTGGATTTCTTTCCTCTATTTTTACTGCTATTCTCAATGGCATGATCATATATTGCTGTCCAAAATACATAGCGCTACTTTTCACTGACGATGAAGATATAATTTCGAACTTTGTTGGCTTATCTCCAATCGTGGGAATATTCGTAATGTTTGACAGCATAGCTTGTGTTGCTAACGGAATATTGAGAGCTTTGGCACTGCAAATGTTTGGAGGAATTGTTAGCCTTTTCGGCTATTATGCGATAGCTGTACCCTTAGCGCTGTTTTTAGGTTTTTCCACTGATTTACAACTGGCAGGATTGTGGTTAGGCAATGGTGCTGGTCTTTTGTTAATTGGCATTATTGAAATTTTGAAGATCTATAAAATTAATTGGAATTCTGTGGTCAAACGCTCGAAGGAATTGATGCATAGCGAAATATAACCAAGAAATCGTGATTGAGTGGGTTGTTTATTTTCCTTCTGTATAAAATTAAATACAACAAAAATTCTGTCGCGTCTTAATCTTATGTTCGCACCATCATATATTTCACTTCCCAATGAGGAAATATAAAATACCAGCCACATGCTTTGTTTTTACATCTTGCTCTTTGTTTACTTTGCGTGGCTTGAAACACGCTTGCTTGTTTATTTACCATGCACCAAATCAAACCAGCTTCCATCATACTACTGCTTTGTTTATGCTTGAAGAGTAAACACAGCCCCTTTATTGATCTAATTGAATCATGGTCTCTCATGTATAAATAAATCTTTGCCTGTCACTTTCAATAGACAGTCCTGTAAAGTAGGGTTCGTGAAACTAAAACCTCGATTATTTATCCATCCTAACTCAATGAAACTTTCGACCTTTATATGCACCACAAATCTAGCTGCCTTTGCCTTTGCAGCAGAAGCCCATTATGTCCCGGGTGATAACTTTTCAACTTTTTACCCCACAGAAGGTTATCTTGATGGGGCAACCACTGAATTTGCTCAATCATTTGGTATCGCTATTAATCCTATTGTGTCATCCGTTAAGTTATCATCAGTTCAAACAAATGACAACGGCCATGTGGTAGTTACACAAATTGGGGATGGTCAAATTCAAGCAACAACGAAGACAACAATTCCACCACCCCCTCTTATTACCCAAATTGGCGACGGCCAAATTCAAGCTACAACCCTAACTACAATAACCAGACCTTCCACGGCTGAGGATGTGATTGTAACTACTAAGTTGACAAAAATTGTGAAAGCCTTTGTGACTGTTCCTTGTGAAAGCTCAACTACTTCACAAAAGGAAATTGAAACTTCATCAGCGGAAGAAACCACCACCCACACAGTCACGCCAGTTGAAACAATCACGAACACACTCACAAGCCTTTACCTTCCAACTTTAGATCCTACAACTGTTTACGAAAAACGTGAAGTTGAAGAAACTGCAGTTGTTGCTTTTCAGAAACGTGATGAAATTCCAAGTACTTGTAAATCTGACTCTGCATTGGCAATGACTTTGCATGATGGTATCTTAAGAGATGCTAAAGGAAGAATCGGTGCTATTGTTTCAAATAGACAATTCCAGTTTGACGGGCCTCCACCACAAGCCGGAACTATTTTTGCTGCGGGATGGAGTATATTTGACGGCAAACTAGCTTTGGGAAAATCAACTACTTTCTATCAGTGTTTGTCAGGAAATTTCTACAATCTTTATGCCTCTAAAATCGGTGAACAATGCTCTGCAGTTGAGCTAGACATTGTTCTATTCTCTGACTGCCAGAAAAAATGATGTGACTAATTGTTTGCCAGAGCACCAAGAGAGCGAACTGATTACATGAACATTAAACACAGCAACATCTCAATTCATACAGTCGTTCTTTGCCTACAATTTGTATATTAGTTTTTACTTGCTTTTATAAACTTAAAATATTATTTTTGAAAGAAAAAAACTGAACCTATCTAGCTTTTTCTTCCTTTTTTCTTCCCTTTTATAGATGTTTTGTTCATTCTTTTAGTATCATTTTCTTTCCTATCAGAACTTGTCTTCTTATAACTACGACCGCCAGTTTCTGCAAGAGCCTCTTCCCTCTTTCTCTTTTTACTACTTGGTTTCTTAGACTTTTCAGTTTCAGAAATTTTACTTTTTTCTTGTCTTTTCTCCTTCTCTGTCATAAACCAAGTTCTTTTCGGTCTACTCTCAATTTCATTTTTATACTTCAATAAATTCTCGCCTTTCTTTAATTCCATCTCAGCCATCAACACAGCCTTCTCTTGCTTTTCTTCTTCAACAATTTCTTCGATTAATCCTGCCTTGGACTCTAGAATCTTGTTTACACGATCGATTTCACTCCAATCTGCATTACGTCCAAGAGCTTTACCCTTGCCCGATTCCTCGACGTTCTTTATTACTTCTTTAACAATTGAACGTTCCCTTTTCGCTTCGCCAACAAAAGAAATAGACAAACCCTCTCTTCCAGCTCTAGCAGTTCTACCAACTCTATGTAGATAGATCTCATGACTCTTTGGCATATCAAAGTTTATTACGACCTCAATTTTTGGAATATCTAACCCTCTTGCTGCCAAATCAGTACACAACAAAATCGGAACTGTACAGTTTTTGAAATGGGTAACACTTCTCAATCTCTGTTCCTGCGATAATCCACCATGTAACTCACCGACTCTTAAACCAAGTAAACCTAGTTTTATTCTTAATTTATGACACATATCTTTAGTACTTATAAATACAATTGTTCTTTGACCGGGATTCAGTTTCGATAATATTGTATACAGTAAAGCTGCCTTCAAATCTTCTCTTTTTCTAACACGCACAAATTCCTGGACTAGTCCACTTGCTGCAGTTTTTGGCGGATCAATCATTATACGAACAGGTTTATTCAAAGACCAATTTATCAACTGCTTTATAGTAGAGTTCATAGTAGCTGAAAAAAGCATTGTCTGTCTCTTCCTCGGTAAAAGCTCAACTATTTCTTGCATCTCTTTCTCAAAGCCCTCTTCGAGCATACGGTCGGCCTCATCCATGATTACGATTTCTACATCATCAACAGAAAAAGAAGGTGAATTTCTGATGTGATCGATCAACCTACCTGGGGTAGCAATAACAATATCTGGTCGTTTCTTTAATTCTTGCTCCTGTTGTCTCAAGTTTAAACCACCAACAGCTAAACCAATTGAAAAGTTGTTAATATATTGACCCAAATTTCTACCAACATCTGCAACTTGGATCGCCAATTCTCTAGTAGGAGTCAAAACAATAACTCGAGTCTTGGCAATTTTTGCTTGTTTATAGAGCAACCTTTCAATGATAGGAATCATATACGCAGCTGTTTTACCTGAACCTGTTACTGCACCAGCAACAATGTCTCTACCCAAGAGAGCAATAGGAATTGATGCTGATTGAATAGGAGTTGGTTTTGTGTAATTCAATGAAGTGAGGGCTTTCAAAACAGGACGTGAAATATTCAGTGATTGGAATGATGCATGTGCTTGTTTTTTGGCGGTGTTTCCTTCTGATTCATCGTAGTAGTCAGCAATCGCTTCTGCAGAATCAGCTTCTGCATCGATTTCTTCCTCACTTGAAGCTAATGCTTCATCATTTTGATCGTCCTTCGTACCGCCAGCTGTATCTGTGTCATCCTCTGTTTCAGACAAAGAGTTTTGATTTTCCTCCACATTTTCTTTGACACCCATTCCAAATCCATCCAATGCTAACTCATCTTCACTACTTTCATTTTCAGACTCGCCATCTTGAGCATCTTGATATTCTTCACCTGAGGAAACGTTCTCATCGTTGTTATAGTTTTTATTACTACCATTACCCTCTAAATTTTGATTTTCACTAACGTCAGGTTTACCAGTAAGACCACCTTTTCTTCTAATAATGCTATCTAAATCAACATCTTTTCTCAAAATTTCACCTTTTTTAGTTTCATCACCCTCAAACTTCCATCCCTCAAAAGTGGTTGTGGAACCAAGGTCATCGATCGAAAAAACAAATTCAGGATTGAGATCTTTTGAAATTTTGCTATCTTCAATAACTTCTTCATCTTCACTACTAGCTGAATCTGCTACTTTCACTTTCTTAGTTTGATGCTTTTTTTTTTTCTCCTTTCTCTTTCCACCAGCTTTTTTAAGATCATGCTTTGTGTTTGGAAGGCTCTCAGTTGTTTGATTCTCATCATCAGAGTCTAAATCTGGGACATCCGACTCAGAATCAGAAATTGTTGGAATAAAATCAATGCTGTACTTTCCAAAATCCGACAGCTTTTCACTCTTCATCTTCTGCAGCGCCATAAGGTTGTGTTGATATTCAGGTTTGCTAATTATCGATTTCTAATTCTACTAGTTCAAACTGGAAAATTTTTTTGAGATGAATTTATTTCCGATATGCTTGATACGCGCTTTGTTTGAGTAAATAGTTCATTATAGACGAAGTTTCTTACAATTCATACAAAGGAAGATCATTATTGAATATAAATGGTGTTCTAGGAGATGAAATGTGATTAATCATAGATAAAATTTGCGTTTATGTTGGTCCAGTCAATAGCCACAGGATTGTGATCTATGTGTGCAATTTCTGGACTATCCAGATACAGCATTTGAGTACGCACTCTTATATCTTCTAAAACTCTAACTTGTCTCTTCGCATGTTTGGAGACTCCACTTCTGGCAAAAAATTGTTCAGATATAGACTGCTTCATTGAAGCAGATTCTACAACAGACTTGTTTGAAGTCTTGGCATCAGAAATCAAAATTCTGAGACCATCAACCCATGCATCTTTGAGCTCTTTTGTGTGCACGTAGAATATCAAACTACCAGACTTCGTGAAAATCTCAACCTTATGGACATCCATTCTCTCACTTCGCAAAATAATCAGGGCAGAATCATCAGTCTGAGGATTCATGTTTTCACACTCTATACCTGTAATACTTTTGAACTCGATTACAATGCCGTCTTTATCAAGATTTGGTGAATTTAAAGCTTTTATTGGTTTCTTTGGAAATTCTTTATAAAGAATACTCTGTGAGTTTGAATTAAGTGTGATGAAAATATAAGAGTTCTCGACACTCTGCAGTGGATTTTGCGAATAAACCCAAGAGCCTTTACTAAGTTGTAAAAACTTACGATCACTAACAAGTTCAATAACTTCGGTATGAATCAAATCTTCAAATGGTTTAACATCTTTCTGCCATAACTTTGTGATGTTTTGTCTTAAAGTTTCCAGCTGTAACGCTTTGATTTCATCATATTGAAGATTCTCAACTTTTTCAGTAAGCTCTGCAACATTGTACTCAGATCTGACATCACCATCGTCTGCTCCAGTAGTTTTATCGAGCTGCTGTACAATCCACTCAATTACAACATTGATCAAATTGAGGACCTTGGCTGTATCATTACATTCGGTTTTGGCACCACTTAACAACCAGCACTGCGTACTAACATTGAGAATGCTATACCATAAGTCTGTGTTCCAAATGCCGAAAATAGAATTAAAAGATTTCTTTCTGCTGATACTCATATTAATGGCAGAGACAATTTCAAGAATAGGAATAGTGGAAGTCATATTGCACTCTACCATGATTTTTTTCAGTACTTTTCTAGATTGTTTGAAAGTTCCATTAATACTCAATACAGATAATGTATCAATGCTTTCACATTCTTTACTGGGAAGTGTAATTCCTACCTCTTCCATAAGAGAGCAGCATTCAATCCATATTGGGCTTTCAATGTCAACCTTTTTCGATCTCAGCCACTTAGCTGTCAGCTCTAAACTCCCCCTTAGGCCAGTCATACTCTCAATCTCTCCGATACCTTTAACACAAGATAGAACTCCAAAAAAGTTGTAAACAAACAAAGAGTTTATGATTTTTAGTAATGACTCTTCACCATCAAGAGTTTTATCATCGACGGATGAGCTAGAAATTGTATTCATCGTTTCGAGCAATCGATATAAAACCTTAGCAACAAAATCAACTATATTCAAATTCATTCTAGCGTCCGCAAACGTAATCTTTGAAGTTAAGTTATCGAACACGGCATCGCATCGTTTGAGGGAAGTCTCATGTACTTCTTCACAGAGCACGTTCAGTAGAGGTTTGAACATTCCTTTTCTTCTATTTTTAGGAAGCACCCCTGCAAGATATGTCAAACAAATCCTCAGAATGCCACGCAATGCTTCAACTGGAATATTTTTCAGACTTAAAAGTTTGAAAAGAGTTTTAAATAGATCTTGGTCAAACAAGGCAAAAACTGCATCTGATTTTGGTAAATAGTCTAATGTCTTTGTTAGGGTGATGATTTCATTTAATGTATCAGCATCAAACTGTGTATCGAGACTAGGCTGTTTTACAGAGTTCACTAACGCGTGATGCAAAGAGGTGATGTATTTAACAGCGGTTTGTTCTTCAAGTTGCAAATTAGCAAGGCCCACTGACTCGTTACCACCCACAGAAGCCTTTAATTGTTTCAAGTGTTTATGTATGACGTTGTAATCAATAGACATGGCTAGCTGCTCAAGCTTTGATACGTATAAAATGGAATCAAAAAGAGAAAGGTAAGTTCGTTCAACGTATGAGGAAAAATAGGTGGCTCGAGAAATTACACAATTTTCAGATTTAGGTATGATTCAACATCACTTGCAAAGTGTTGTTTATTGACCTAACGCACTAACTACATGACTAGGATATATAGACTGACCAGGTCAATTATTACATTCACTAGATTAGACAGGGTTCAGTTAATGGTACATCACAGTTAAACTCTCATATTGGCTCATTATATATATCGGGTGCCTGCTCAATTTACTTCGTAGTTAGCCATGGTAAATAGCATTCAGTCTGATTCTGATGCTGAAAAAAAAAACAAGGTTTATCGGCCTCACTTTCCAGTAAGAACAATATTGGAATTCTTTCAATCAAGACAAAACTGGTACTTTTGTTCTGAGAATAGAAATGTCAGCATTACTTAATTTGTGCTTGATTTGAAGCCGATATGTCTAGTGCTATGATTTAATTACTTTGCTCTGTTGATATTTGTTGAATCTTAAGAGACTCTGCAACATCTTTACCCACCTCGACATCGGAATCAGGTTTATTTGATACATCAATAACGATATCATTAGCTTTTAAAATGTTGTTTACTATGTGCTCTGTTTCACTAAGATCCCTCAATTTCTCCGTAAAAAAGGTGAGATCATAATGAATCTGGAGTTTCAGCGCAAATTTTGTATCAGACTCACTTTCACACTGCTTTATCAACATTTCGTATTTATTTATGAGAATAGTTTGATATTCTTTGAAAATTCGATCTAGAATTCCATTGTATTCTTCTTCTGGCAAGTACCTTTGTACACTTTTGGCAATAGTTAAAGTCTTTTTAACGATCGATTCCATGTAAGGGCTAACTTTTCTTTCTTGAGTTTTATCATTATGAGTGATGAAATCATTGATTTCAAGCACACTTACAATAGACAACGCTGTATCTTTCATTATGGCAACTAATTTATCATAGATATCCACCACTTGTTCCATAAACAAGCTTCTTACTTCTTCAAATTCATTTTTGATATTTTTCCTAATTCTCTCTGAACCATCGAACTTGATTTTGTTACTTTCAAGCTGTGTTAAACATATTTTTTCAAAAGTCTGCACAAATATACTCCAAAATCTGCAAACTTCTCCAGCAAGTGCCAAATGCTTGGTAGTAACATGTTTCAAACCTGCTGTCTTTGTAGCTTGTGCTCCTAAAACAGATTGATGTATCTTTAAATTTAAAAGTTTTAGAAGCTCTGATAAATTTTGAGAAATTGTAATTGTTACATTACTATTAAAGTAATGAATCATTATAAAATAACTTTTCAACATTCCTAAAAGGTAAATGGTAGATTTAGGTAAAATGTAATTTTGTCCATTTAACGTAAGAGTCTTCCTTGTTTCAGTTTCTGATATAAATTGTGCATTTGTTTTAGTTTGGATGGATTTATCAAAATTTAAGTTCATGTTCTCAAACCAATCCTCATCCTCAACCTCACCTAAGGATGATTTATGGAATAAATCTAAAATATCTTGACAATTTATAGGCAAGCCTTCATCTTTCCAAGTCTCTAATTCAATCAATTCAGTAGCTTTTTTCATCGAGGCTTTATGAAAACTTTGAATATAAATAGCTAATTGTCTTGAAGCAATATCTCTCATCATACTATCATTAACTAAACCTTTGGAAATTATTTCACAATCAGTAAGAAAAATCATAGCAAGTTTATAAAATCTAAGAAAATAATCAAGTGGTATAATAGCAAGTTTTTGTTCTCTAATTTTAATCAACTTAGCAATTCTTTTTTGAACCGAGTTTATTGTGATATTTATAACACGAATAATATCCAAATTAGCTATAAAATCAGGTTGTGATTTTAAAATTTTAGGATCAAAATTATTGAGAGCATCTACTGCACAATTGAAAAGAAAATCTTTATGCAGAATTAATTTTTTGAAAGTAATTGATAGCTCTGTAAAAGTTTTAATTAACATATCCTCAAATTCTCTAGGAGTCATATTTTTAATTAAATCGCTCAATGCTAAAGCGTTACTCAAATTATTTGTAATATTTGTTGATCTCGATTCACTATCATTATCATTATTATCATTATTGTTGTTATTATGTTCATTATTGATATTATTACTATATTTTTTATCACTATTTGCATTGCTAGCATTATCATAATCAGTATCTTTACTTTTGAAATCTTCTTCATCTTTACAACTTGGTAAATTTGATTTTAAAATATATTTTATCTCATTATGGAATTTCTCTTCATATAATTTGAAACCTGATATCAATTCACCACATCTAGTCAAACCATTAAGATAATCAATCAATTTAGATTTAACCGATTCGGACAATTCTAGTCTATCAATAAATTCTTGATCTTTTCTCATATCTTTTCCCGATAGATGAGCTCTTAAGTAGTTAATACAATTCAAATTTTCGTACGTAAATCTTAAATCATCAATTAAAAGGTTTGCAAATAGTTTAGCAAAGGATCTACCAGTATCAGAGATTAAATTTGATAGTTGATGTTTAAGAGGGGAAAATGCAGATAAACGATTCAAATCACTTAACTGATAATTCCAATTTTGAGTAAGTTCAGTTATGAGATTATTTGGTGGATTATTACCATTTATTAAAGCGAAAACAGAATCAATAATTCTAAGTGAATCATTGTAATTACCTTTTAGATTTTCTTCTTCTGCATAATCTGCTTGCTGCAAGATTAATTTGATTTGAAGTAAAATTTGATTAAATTTTTCGATGTTTTGATATTTTTTAACTAGATTTAGAACTTTCTTCGATTGTCGAAATTTGTATTCTTCAAATGCGACTAACTTATCATTTGAATTCTTCAATTCATTTTTCAAATTGTTTGAAGAATTTGTAATATTCTTTAAATCATCTAAAGCTGAGAAAAAATTTTCACTTGAATTTGAAATTTCATTAATTAGATTAACTTCAACAATATCAAGATAAGATGATAATTCCTCTTGAAGTACATCATAATCCATAAATGAGAAAAGGTTATCGTAAGAAGTAAGATTATTTGATGTATTCTTAATATTTATGATTGATTTGAAGATTCTTGGATTATCGAGCCTGAAATCATTTTCAAAATAAATTTGAGGAATATTTTGCAAATTATTTCTATCCAGAGAGGCTTCAATTTGTTCATTTGATACCGGATTCAAGTTTCTGAGTGAAGAAAGTGTTAAAGCTTTGGATTGCTTAAAATTATAATAAAAACTGCTTATATTATTCAGGTAATTTGAAAAATCAGTATAAGCAATGTTAGCTGTTGGAGCCAATCTAATGGGTGGAATATCTTTCGAAGTAGGTCCATTCAAAGATATAACTGTAGATGAAGAATTGATCGATAATAGATTAGTTGTAGTTGATTTACGTTTATAATTAACATTTTGAATCAAATTTGAGATTGAATTAGGTAAAAGGGTATTCAGAGTTGCGTTAGATGTAGTGATCAGTGTTGGATCATCGCTTGAATTATTATGAGTAGTGTTGAGATCAGTGTCTGACTCCGATATATTATTATTTAGTGTTGAATCCAAATCAGTTGTAGTATTGAGAAGAAGGTCGTTGTCTTGTTGAATGAGAGACAAAGATGCAATTGAGGAGTTGGAGACACTCCCTGAGCGGGAATGCACTAGAGACATAGAAGTAAAGACCGGACTTGTCGTTAATGCTGAAAGATCAAGCAGTGCCAAGGATAGTATTTGATTTACTTAACGAATCTTGTACTAGTTTCAGCTATCTCTCTCTCAATGGCAGATGTTGGCGAGGTCGCGACACCGACCACTACGCCACGAGCGGGCAAAAGCGCATGTGTGCGCGGTTCGATTTCCCGGAGAAGAGCAAACGGCGATAAGCACATGAAGACAGTATCACCGGTATCGCCGAAACAAGGAGCAACAACATTGCAGCTGAGCCTCCCTATGCACCAGCCACGTTTCCCGCAGTGCCCCCGCGCCCAGCCGCGAGTTCTCGAAGCTTCGATCGCGCCCGCCCAGCACGGCTTGTCGCCACGTCAGCAGCGCCAGCGCCAGCGCCAGCGCCAGCGGCGTTCCTCGCTCTGCTAACGTTACGTGTCAACTCTACCTACCGGCTTGCTCGCTGTCCCGCAACGCGTGCCGTAATCGATCTGCTGCGATTCCCTCACGGATCTGTCGGTTTGTTCCACGTATGTATTTATATATACCTCTGCTACCTCTTGTACTGGTGATTTGTACCTTCTTTCCACCACTTTAGTTTGCCTTGCTTTCATCAGTAATTATTTTTTCTGTTTTCTTTTTGTTTTTCCCTTTTGTTTTCTTTTTTTCTCCTCTATCAACCTAGTTACAACATATAGATCACCAAAATGGTAGGATTTAAAAAGTCTCCATTTACGACGGCAGCGTTCTTCATTTATGCTGTCATCTTGTTCCTTTTACCATTTGCCTCTCAAAATCTAGCAACCGCTGATTCTGAAAACTATGGTACAGTTATCGGTATCGATTTAGGTACTACTTATTCATGTGTTGGTGTTATGAAAAATGGTAGAGTGGAAATTTTAGCCAATGATCAAGGTAACAGAATCACTCCTTCTTATGTTGCATTCACTGAAAATAATGAAAGATTGGTAGGTGATGCAGCTAAAAATCAAGCAGCTTCAAATCCACATAACACTATTTTCGATATTAAAAGATTAATCGGTCAAAGATTTAGTGATAAAGTTATTCAAAGAGAGATCAAGCATTTACCTTATAAAATTATTGATAAAGATGATAGACCAGTTGTTGAAGTTGAATTCAATGGTGAAACCAAACAATTTACCGCTGAAGAAATCTCTGCAATGATTTTAGGTAAAATGAAGTCGATTGCTGAAGATTATTTAGGTAAAAAAGTTACTCATGCTGTTGTTACAGTTCCAGCTTATTTCAATGATGCTCAAAGACAAGCAACTAAGGATGCTGGTACAATTGCTGGTTTAACAGTTTTAAGAATTGTCAATGAACCAACTGCTGCTGCAATTGCTTATGGTTTAGATAAAGGTGATGAAGAAAGACAAATTATTGTCTATGATTTAGGTGGTGGTACTTTTGATGTTTCATTATTATCAATTGCTGGTGGTGCATTTGAAGTTTTAGCAACTTCTGGTGATACTCATTTAGGTGGTGAAGATTTCGATTATAGAGTTGTTAGACATTTCATTAAAATTTTCAAAAAGAAACATGGTATCGATATTTCAGAAAATCCAAAAGCTTTAGCTAAATTAAAGAGAGAAGTTGAAAAGGCAAAGAGAACTTTATCGAATCAAATGTCAACTAGAATTGAAATTGATTCATTAGTTGATGGTATAGATTTCTCTGAATCTTTAACTAGAGCAAAATTCGAAGAATTAAATATGGAATTATTTAAGAGAACTTTAAAACCTGTTCAACAAGTTTTAAATGATGCTAAAGTTAAAATCGATGAAATTGATGATATTGTTTTAGTTGGTGGTTCAACAAGAATTCCAAAAGTTCAAGAATTATTAGAAAAATTCTTTAATGGTAAGAAAATTTCTAAAGGTATTAACCCAGATGAAGCTGTTGCTTATGGTGCTGCAGTTCAAGCCGGTGTTTTAAGTGGTGAAGATGGTGTTGAAGATATTGTTTTAATCGATGTTAATCCTTTAACTTTAGGTATTGAAACAACAGGTGGTGTTATGACAACTTTAATTAAAAGAAATACTCCAATTCCAACTAAAAAATCTCAAATTTTCTCAACTGCTGTTGATAATCAAAATGCTGTTCTGATTCAAATTTATGAAGGTGAAAGAGCAATGGTTAAAGATAATAATTTATTAGGTAAATTCGAATTAACTGGTATTCCTCCAGCTCCAAGAGGTGTACCTCAAATTGAAGTTACTTTTACTTTAGATTCTAATGGTATTTTGAAAGTTTCTGCTGTTGATAAAGGTACAGGTAAATCTAATTCAATTACAATTTCAAATGATAAATCAAGATTAACTCAAGAAGAAATTGATAGAATGGTTGAAGAAGGTGAAAAATATGCTGAACAAGATGAAGAATTAAGGAAAACAATCTTAGCTAAAAATGAATTAGAGAATCAAGCAATTTCAATCAAAAATCAATTAAAGAATACCGATGATGATGATGAAACTAATTGGACTCTTAAATTAGATGATGATGAAAAGGAAACTCTAAATGAAGCAGTCGAAGAAGCTTTGAACTTTATCGAAGAAAATGGTGAAACTGCTTCACTCGAGGAGTTTGAACAAGAAAAGGATAAATTAATGAAAGTTGTCAATCCTTTAGTTGCTAAACTCTATGGTGGTGCTGGTGGTAGTGAATCCTACCAAAATGATGAAGATGAGGAAGATGATGACTGGGATCATGATGAATTGTAATTGATTATTTAAAATTATTCTTTCAGCTTATATATAAATAATTCAACTCCTTTACTTAATTATTTCAAATAGACTAAAACTCTGTTTGTGTAGCTTTTTTTTTATTCAATCTCCACTTTCACCTTTTTATATTTTGTTTAGTTAATATAGCTGATTTGTACACTGATTATTTTGTCACGTGACATTTTTATTTAATTGTGGGGGAGGGGGCGTACGAAGATACAATCAAAAATATATCCTTTGTTTGGCTTGGACAATATACTATAATACATCTAACATAGTTCAGTAAATCCAATCTGAGGACATCTTATCTATTGTGAAAACTCTACTCCAAAATACGTTCTACTTGAAACTCAGATAATAGTCAGTAGGAAAATTATACAATGATGGTACTTGATACTGATGGGACAATCGTACAAGACGATGAGGAAATAATTGAATTGCGATTAAAACCACAGAAAACTACTTTCAATTTTCCCAACGATGATTTATGTAGTATTCAAAAGCAACAATCACATCCGTCGCCTCAATTACATCAAAAATCAGTAAGCCCCAATGATGCAGATACTGAAACGGGGAATCCAAAGGAAAATCATGATAATAAATCAACTAATGAGAATGATAATCAATCCTTGGATAATAATAGAAAAGATAGAACTAACCAAGATTCCAAAAAGAGGAAAACCATCACAAGCAAAGAGAAACCCCCCAGTATTTCAACCATTGATGTACATAATTTTTTAACTAATATACAGAAAAATGAAATGAAAGATATGTCAGGTTTAGAAAGTATGGCTTTACTTTATTGGTTTGTTGAGAAAATGATGTGGATAAATGATTTAGTTTCAAAAGGAACGATAACTGAAAATGAATTTAGTAATTTGCTCTTTGGTGAATCTTCATGGAAATTTCTTTTAGATAATGAACTTAAACCTGAGAATGATGAAACTGATAAATTAATTATTGAAGATATAAAGAATAGGAAAGAGAAAATTCAAAATAAACGTAAATTAGAAATGATCAGTAAATCACAAGAAGAACTGGGGATTTCATTACGTAAAGGTTCTATGATTTTAAGTAATTTTGAAGATAATTTTCAAGAAAATTCAATTAACGGATCTGATCTAGAAAGTTACGTAAATGAAAAAATTGGTAATTATGAGAAATGTTGTACAAATGATGAAACTTTAGGATTTATCCATAAAAAATTTTATTTGAAAAATGAACCTAAAATTGAATTGATAAATTATTTTGATAGATTAAATTCTAATTTAGATATAAGTGCTGCTGTGGGATTATGCAGTGGATGGTTTTTATTCAAATTTTTGTTTAATATACGATGTTATGAATGTTTAAGTGATGCTGAATGTTATTCCAATTTTAAGATGAATAATGAAAGTTCAACAATATTGTCTTTTAGATCATTACCACTAGCACTTGGAAATACTTTTATAAGAGAACAAAATAATTCAAATAGTTATGATAATGAAAATTCAATAGAAAATCTTAATAATAGGGTTAATGATAATGAAAATGTTAATTATAATGAGAACAGTAACAATAATGATAGTTATGATGATGAAGATAGTAATTTTCTTGCCTCTAAGCCAATGAATCAAGATGAGTCTTTTGTTTCAATTATTTCGAATCCAGGTAGTAGTGATATAAATTTGGAAATAGATACAAGCGGGACATCAAAATCAGCGAGTAACAATAAAGTTGTTTCATTTGCCGAAGTTAATGAACGAAATGTTTTCCGATTAATACTGTCATGCATTCGAATAGCTAGTAAATTGATTGAAGATAAAAATTTCAAACAGGGTTATTATTGTAAAGTAACTGGGTTACAGAAACTGGAAGATCTATTCAGATTAGAACTGGCATTAGGGTATGGTTTAGATTGGGAATTATTTACAAATGAACATACATTATGGAGATATATATTACATATGAAGACATTATTACATGCCGTGGATATTATCGAGGCTAAAACTTTTCGCTAGTCAAATGCTCTATTCTATAAAAATGTTATAGTAGACTGTAGATAAGTAAATAATAAGCTGAAACCCTGAACAACGAGAAAACGGAGTCGTGTGCGACAACAAAAAAAAAAATTTCACAGTATAAAAGGAGTATCGTTCGCTCACGTTGACACTGGCAATTTTTCTCACTAAACACTTGCTTCTGAGAAACAGCACATCTCATAAAACAAGCTATTGTTATAAATTAAAAGCGACTATCTGATTGTGAATTACATATTTACATCAGAATTTTCCGCCTTTTCTGGATTTCTAACTGATGAATTTTTGATTTATATGTTTTTTTCTGGCATCTCTAATGTTAGAGCAGTCTAAAATGGATTGTTCAATGAATACAACCCCTGACTCTTATCTGAAATGAAATCCATTATTCAACAATTGCTGATGTAACTGTAAACCGTCTTTTTTGTAGCTATAGAACTACTGGGTCTCAAAAGGCTTATATACAATACAAATCCAATTATAAACAGATGATAAGTTCCATAGACGAATTTGGGAAAGCAATATTTCCAGTATCAAGTAAACAAATTAACAAATTATTATCTATTGATGATTTGTGGCATCATTAATGTAACTGATAACTTTGAAAGAATATTTTTTATTTCCCAGTTGCCATGGTGGCAATACGGCAATACTACATGCCAATGTATAATGAAAAGATATTCCTGAAAGTCTACCATTTGATGTGCACTAAACTCAGTCTTAAATATGCAGAAAAAATTATGCAATTGAAGCCAAAATCTTAGATGTATATGGGACCTATAATTCACATGAATGAGTTTTTCAAATGAATCAGCAGAAGCAGTGTTAGGTATCATGCTCTTGATTCACAGATAAAGATGATGTCGGTACTTTTGAAGAAGAATTATTATTTTTAACATTTTGTTTCTTAGTTTTTTGCTTTCTATACCTTTTCTTTTCATTGAATGATGATGGAGTTGTAGATGGTGATGCAGATGGCGAGGTGGATGGTGATGTAGATGGTGATGCTAAAGAAGATTCCAGCTTTGAATCTGATACAAACTTCTGCTTTTTGTCTTTCCTACCTTTTTTGGTAGCCTTTTTAACTAGCTCTTCCTGTTCCTTGAACTTACCAGATATTGGATCAAAAAGAAGTTTTCTACCAATCGACGGTGACAAAGATTCGGAACTAAGAGTAGCTGGCTTTACAGAAGTGTCTTGAACTAAGTCCAATGATAGATCCCTTTCTATTTCGTTGACAGTTTTCACATGGATACCAAAGCTTTTAAGCCATATTGTTGTTGTTACATCCTCACAAATGACACTCCATTGAATTTTTTTAGATTTTGGAAGTTCTTTGTTCTCTATATATTGTTTTTGCACACATGATCGGATGAGATATTTTAGTTTGATTGGAACCAAAGCCTTTTGAGATGCATTGAATGAATGCGAAGAAGGTGAAGAAATGTGAGACTTCAAAGGATTCTCATTATATTCTTCGCTTTTAAACATCGACGTGTTATAGCAACCAGGTATATTGTTTCCGAAAACACCCACAGTTTTACGACCTTCGTGATAAAATTGACCTTTACTGGACGATCCATTGATAGGAACAGGTAAATCGGAGACTAAAGGTGTAGATTTACGATAACCAGAAGTAATTCTCCAATCTGGACCCACACGACCTTCGCTTTCCAAAACAAAAGTTATTTTTGATTTATTTGACATTTTGGGATCCTTTTTACTGTTATTAGCATTAAGCCTTTGTTCCTTTACCAAATTAAAACTCTCGAAATCTGTAACCAAACTATTCTCATCAGTATTATTACCGTTATTCGGATCTATGTCTAAGTTATCGGAGATATTGAACTCATTGCTGTTAGAGATTTGACTGTCAATGAATTTCAAGCTCTCTCGAGCATTAGTAGAAATAGCCTGATTGAATACTTTCTTCAAAAAATCAAGTTCTTTCAATGTATAAATTGGTATGTAAAATATAATATCAGAAATTAACAATCCTTTATTAACGGCTTCGACCCACTGTTTGATCTTGCCAATACCACCATAGACTAGAGCGCTAGGGTCAAGGATGTAGTGTCTTGTAGGGATAGAGGCAGAATCTGAGACTGCATCAATACCACGACCGGAGTGGGTATTGATATCATCTACCACCGTCAAATCTGGTGATGTTGCCATCTCAGTGTTGATATTATGCGATAATACCTCTTCTCTATCGGAATGGTTGTGCAATTTCGAGAATAACACCGGATCTTTGGTATTAGACATGGTGCCTGTGATTTAATTTTTTGACTGAGCCTAAATATCAGAAATGTTTTTCTGGGGATGAGAAAAATGAGAAAAATGAGAAAATGAGAAAATGAGAAAATGAGAAAATGAGAAAATGAGAAAATGAGAAAATGAGAAAATGAGAAAATGAGAAAATGAGAAAATGAGAAAATGAGAAAATGAGAAAATCGAATTACAACTCGCAATTCGTGCTGGTTATGCGGTGTGGTTACAATGCGCAAGGCTGTTGCTTCGCAGTGTTTCTAATTTTTTGGTGCAACTTATCTCAACAATCCTTGGAATACATCTCTCACTGTAACAGTGTCTTTGCTATTCTACACGCAATAGATAAAGGTCTAAATCGCCCCAATTGACTGTTTTGTTTTCTGACAATCACTGTCACTACTTCCCGTTACAGTCGATTTAGCTGCAATTATCAGTTAAAAACTATCGGATTTATCGTTGTTTAAAGCATACACAATAACTACACCTTTAGACATTTGAAAAAAAAAAAATCTCTTTGCTATCTCCAATATACAATGGCATTGTCAAAAAAGGAATACAAGATACTGACGCTTCTCGTCATTGATACAGTATTTTTCCTTTTGGAAATAATTGTCGGTTACATGGTCAATTCTTTAGCACTTATTGCCGATTCTTTCCATATGCTAAATGACATAATCTCTTTGATTGTTGCATTATGGGCAGTTAGTGTTGCTAAAACTAGATCCGCTGACGGTGAATATACTTATGGTTGGTTACGTGCTGAAATTTTAGGTGCTTTAATCAATGCGGTGTTCCTAATTGCTTTATGTTTCACCATTTTCATTGAAGCGGTTCAAAGACTTATTAGTCCACCTGTCATTACTAACGCAAAATTGATTCTAATTGTTGGTACTTGTGGTCTACTTTCTAACATCGTGGGTTTGTTCTTATTCCATGATCATGGACATTCCCATGGCGGTGGTATGGGAGAAGCAGGGGCTCACTCTCATTCTCATGGTGGTTCTCATATTGTAGATGATGAAGAAAGCTTGTTGATCGAATCAGAGAACAATAATGAACACGGTCATTCCCATTCTCATGGTCACTCCGACGCAGAAGCTAATGTGACGCCTACTCCAAGGCCAAGGTCAAGATCAATCTATTCTAAACATGCTACCGCAGAAACTACTCCTTTATTACAAACAGATTCAAGCGATGATCTTCGTAAAGTTATGCCATCTTATGTTGTTAATCAACTTGATGCAAAGAGTGAAGATCAAAGAAATACAAATAGAGTGAAGAAAAATAAAGGTGGTCATAGTGGATCTCTTAATATGCAAGGTGTTTTCCTTCATGTTATGGGTGATGCACTTGGTAATGTTGGTGTTATGGCAACTGCAATTCTTATTTGGAAAACCGATTATTCTTGGAAGTACTACTTCGATCCTATCATATCATTGGTGATTTCATGTATCATATTTTCTTCTGCGTTACCACTTTGTAAAAGTTCATCAAGAATTTTGCTTCAAGGTACCCCACTCAACATTGAGACTTCAGATGTTATTCAAGATGTTCTATGTATTCCGTCAGTTTTAGGTGTTCATGATTTTCATATTTGGAATTTAACTGAAAGATTACTGATTGCATCACTTCATGTTGAACTTGATTGTTCACCAGAAGATTTTCTTCAAGTTGCTGCTGATATCAAAACTTGTCTTCATGATTATGGTATTCATAGTGCAACAATCCAACCTGAATTTTCAGCATATTATGAAAAGCAAAAGATGTTACCCCAATCGTACTCCTCAACTACTCACCACAACAATTTGGTAGGCGACTCTTCAACTTCACTAAATTCTGCTTTCAATATCTCCTCCACTCAAGTTAATCAACTAAATGGTGATTCAAAAAATGTTTCAACTCATGGTAATGGAAACCATGGAAATATTCATGGTCATGGTAGATCCAATGGAGAACATCACGACGTTCATTGCTTGATTGATGCAAGTGCGAACTGTACAACATCAGATTGTCTGAAATAGATTCAGATTAAAACTATCTATTATTTAACATCTTTATACTACACTAACTGAGTTTTGATAATAAATCGATTTATTTCTTTTCTTGATGATTTATCACGCGTTATCTTATTTTACCTTAAAAAAATTTACATGATTCAAACTTTCTTTTAATCAAAAAGCTCTGTTTTCAAAACAAATATAACATTATATAGTTTGACCTATTAGATTGGCAGATAATTTGGGGCTACGTATACTCAATTCACCACTCCAAACTTTCAGCCCAGTTAACATGTTTTCTGTTATTCAGATCATAACTTTCATTACTTTTTAATCTTTTAACTCCAGTATTGACCATATCATTCAAATTCTCTTTGTCTTCATTCACAACTTTATTCCTCCTTTCAAATTGCTGCTTTTCTCTCAAAGAATAAAAGCCTTTGAAAGATGTACTAGAGTTTACATTCGCTGTTATATTCATTCGATTACTATTGCCAACACTCAAAATTTCACGATACTCGCTCAGTTTATGTGGGTATTTATTTATCTTATGGCTTTGATTATTGTTGTTATTGATATTACCATCATTGTTAATACTGTTGTGGATTAACCTTGATTCACCTGATCTCTTCCTTTCTTTTAAATTGGTTCTTGCTTTTATACCACGAATTATAGCACTTTTTCGTACTCCATTAACAGTTGGTCCATTTGTCGGTATATTCACTAACTCAGTAACTTTCTCTGGTACAGGAATACCCACACTATTTTGCGCATTGATTTCAGTAGCATATTTTGTTGCATCCTCGAGTGATCCATCACTCGATTCAACTATCAAATTCAGTAAGTTTTTTGGAATTGGTTTAATAGCAGATTTCAGATTCTCAACAAAAATATGATGATGAGGCTCACATTTTGTAGAGTCATCACTGATTTCTTCAACAATTGGATTACGTGAATAAAGGGTTTCTTCAGATCCCTGTGAAGTAACTGGGCTTCTTGATTTGATGTCAGAATAGATTTTTAGCGGAATTCCCGATTTACTTAATTCTGGTGAACCACTACGTGAAAATCGCTTAGAGGTACTGGTATTCATAACTTTATTGAATGGGTCATACAGTGATGGTATTTGAGTGTCCATGCCGCTCTTTCTGTCACCATTAGTTTCAAAATCAAGATCTAGCTCTAGATCATTTTCCGTTTCATTATCTGAATCCCAAGTATTAGATCTTAGTATACAATCAAGTTCAAAGTCATCGAATACATTTTTCTCTTCGCAAACATCAATCTTTTTTAAGTTTTTCAGATCTAATAAATTCATTGACTTGGTAATTCCAGTCGTCAGTTCACTAGCAGATTTCAAATTGCTGGTTACAGATTTCAAATATGAATTAAAATCAAAAATAGCAGATGTAGCTCCATTTGGAATCATTGAAAATATGGATGTGCTTTCACATGTTCGTCCAAAATTCAATTCAAATTCACTTTCTGATCCAAATGCGCCTTTATTTGGTGGGGTATCAATATTATATTTTTTTGTTTCAATAGAAAGTTCAACTTCACGTTGTGGTGGTTGTAGCCGGGGAAAGTTAAGTAAAGAATTTGTGAAATCATTGCCTTCGTCATCAAGAAAACTACTTTTTCGATTATTTGAAAATAATAAAGCTTCTCTATTTCTAGCGTGTATATTTTTCAGAGTAATTGCCTCTCCGGAGGTGGATCGTTTATGAGTTCTTTTAACAGGTGATGACATTGCTTGTTTTGCTGGTTGTAAGTTTGGAATAGGTTCTCTCTGTTTACTCGTTATAAATGGTGATTCAAAAATTGTTTTTTTTCTATGCTTTTTTATTTCATTGCTAGAATCGTTATCTCCCAGCGACATCTTAATGTATCGTGTAATGACAGTTTGATATGGTTCAAATTTCTTATCACGGAAGCTGTATAAAAGTCTTCTCCAAATGATAGCCAAGTGTGCAACTGATTTACAAAAAGATATACATACAAACAACTCTCAAGTGGCTGTGCAAATTTTCTAGTACGGCCCAATCAGAAATACTTCACACTTTAGATCAACTTGAAGCTTTGAAGTTGACGGCAATTCAATCAGAAAATAAAAGGTATATTTACGTTTTACTGCATTTGGCAATTTACATCCTCGCGATGATTTTCCAACCCCTCGACCGGGAGGGAGCAAGATTTTTGATTCATCCCAAAGAATCTTTCAACTTTTCAGCAAAAGCTAGTACGTTTATAATGTACTTCACTAAATACTTTCAAAATGTCGTACTTTGCTGAAAATGGGATTGTAAGTTTCATTTCCCGATTGTTTATCAAACCTAAAACTCAGGAGCAACTTTATGATGTTGCATCCTTCTCGCACCTCAAAGGAACACCTGAAGAGAAATCTCTTGCTATCCAAGAAGAAAGAAACTTTCTTAATCTTTCAGCAATTGAACAAGACGATAAGGAGAATTTAGTAAGTTCTATTTTTTCTTCAAATTATGATGTGAGTGATAAAGCGCAATTATTGGCTGAACACCCCAAACCTTTTTTTACCAATGGTACACCAAAGGAAAGAAAAACTACTTTACCTAAAGAATCTGATACTTATAGACATTTAAAAGAGTATCCTATTGTAAATTCATGGATAAAGATTTTTCATTGGGCTCCTATGCCACATATTGTAAGGCCGACTTTAGTAAAATTGGCTTATTCCGACACTCTTGCTTTTTACACAATTCAGTTTGACAAATTTTTTGACCAAAGGTTGAATTATCTTGATATTTTGATTCCACGTATTCGTACTGTTAGAATGAGAGATATAAGAAACTCTATTATAGACAATCCTGTAAAAAGTATCGGCAAAAAAACCTCCAAGGCGATGCTAAAACTGAACGATTTCAATAATAAGCTTTTAATCGATCCATTGAGAAAGTCAGTACATCGATTAGGTTCTTTACAAAATTCGCACGATAATCAATTTGGTTTTGCTGAAGTTACAACAATACAAACCAAAAATAGCTCACCTAATAGTTTCAGCAAAAACAATAAACTAGAACTGTCGATAGATAGTCTGGTACAAAATATGAGCAAGAGTAATCACAAGTCAACGCTTATGGAATTCATAACTTCAGGGACAAAGTCAATCATGGTTGAAAGGATTAAAGCTATAAATGCTGCTCCAAGTAATTTTACTCAGCATGTTGTTGAGGTTTACCGAGATTCTAGGGTTAACAGAGGAGATGGTAGGATGGTTATAGTCATAGCCTCTTCAGAAACATTGAGAAAACTTTCACATGAAACTTGGGAGTTATTGAATACCGCACAACTACAACGTCAATTAGATAATAGCCCAGATAATAAAACTGATGAAGAGAAAGCTTCTGCAAAAGTAACACCTCATCCCATTATGGAATGGAAAATATAAAATATCTTTAATTACCAACACCATCTACACTACACAAGACCTATTACACAGCTATATTGAATAGAATCAACATACATTTGAGGCTATAATTTTAGAATCCATGTAGATATATATAAAATGGAGGTCTTTTTATAAAACTACCTTAATAGAAGTTATTGCTTCACAAGCCGATCTTTTGTTATCTGGGGTCATCCAATTCTCTCTCTGCCAATTGATAATAATCTAGCTGGTTGAGTACAAACCGGTTCCTTCATGATGCAATTCCATAGAATTGGAATAATGGGCAACAACAGCTATTTCTGTCTCTAGTGGAGAACAGTACATACCTTAACTTTATTTTTGTACCTTTGGGATGACAAAAAGTTCTCACGCAATAATTTAACAGTTGAAGTTCGTAATTAGCGCAAGGTAGTTGGAGCGGTATTAATGGTATTGGGGGTATTAATAATTGATATTTCAAAAAGACTTACAAATGATCGTAAACAAATATATAAACAGTCGAAGTAAATACTAAATAGGAAAACACAAACAGTAAGAGACCAGCCGATTGGAAGGCCAACGTTGGCTGAACGTCTCCACGATCTGGTGGTCATTCGACCCTAATGACCCGACAGAATGCGTGCTTTTTGCGCAATTCTTTAGCTCGAAGAAGATGAGGCATATACGCCCAGTTTCCTTCTTTCACAAGGTGATTTGATATAAGGCAAAAACAACTCAATCATTGAATCTATATAAAGGCCTTTAATGGGATCAATGATTGAGTCAATCAATGGTGAATTCAATAACATCCAACTCATAGACACTTGACCAAAATGTCTTGCTCTTGTTCTGTCTCCCCGCCTCCTACCACACCTATTGGAAAATGCCCATGTGCCAACAAATGTGCTTGTTTCGGATCAGACGATAGTCCATGCTCTTGTCAAACTGGCCAGTGCAAATGCGAAAAAGAGACTTGTTCAGTTATAAAACTACCTGACTGCACGAGAAACAATAGATTTAACTGTTAGCGTGGTACTTTGCAAAATCCTATTACTCACCTTTATAATAATATCTTTTTATACTGAATTATTCAAATTTAAGCATCTTTCGAAGACTTCGATGAAGTATTGTAAGAAATCGTGATATAAACTCATGTATTTATTCGAAAGATAAAGAAATTTCAAATATAAAATGTATTCCACTGCGGAACAAGGTGGAAATTTTCGGATAAGACCTCTCTCTACCAGATTGCAACAACAAAGTTAAAACATACTAATGTATCTAACAACGTACCATCGGACCAAATGGGTGTAGCTTTAACTGGTCAGGACAGTTTATTAGCCGGCACCAGAGGAACATTGTCCCATTTTGGTGATAAGCTGAACCTACAACAACACATTGAGCAAATTGAGCAAACAGTCCACAAAATCAAAATATCTGATAACTTATTAATCATTAAATACAAGAAGTTTTCTGCCTGGTTCAACAGGCTTGCTAATTCTGTCAGAGTGTTTAACATTACACTTGTTAACTATGGAATTATGTCTATGTTTGGGTATCTGTTAGTGCGTTTGACTTTGAAGTATCACCAGCTTTATACCAGATCCTCTTTATTAGCTACAATTGCAACTAACGTTGTTCTTTATGGTATTTCTGATACATGTGCACAAAGCTTAGCACAATTTTTTGAAGGAAGACAAGACCACACTCGGAGATGGTTTACTATGGATAAAGCTGATATACCCACATATGCTAACTCTTCTTTACCTACAATAAGATTGTCAGAAAATATTTCAGAGTCAGAAGAATCCGCTAGCATCTTTGTCGATTATGGTGATGAAGAACTTGAAGGAGCAATGCAGCCGACAGGTACAAGATCATATGAAGTGGATTTTGAAACCACTCCATCTACTTCCCTAGTCCACAAAACTCAGTTTGATTTTAGAAGGTTTTTCGGATTTCTTACATGGGGCCTTATTATGGCATTCATTCAAGTTCTATGGTACATGTTTTTAAATGCAATGTTTAATGATATGCCAACGATAGTGAGCGTTTTGGAAAGAGATTTAACAGACCAACTACTCTTTTCACCAATCTCATTGGCATGCTTTTTTGCATATGCTACTATCATAATTGAGGGCAAAACAATGAGGGAGTATAAAGATAAAATGTACAAAGTGTACATAACTACTTATGCAGTCAGTTTCAGTGTGTGGTTTCCTGTTCAGTTCATCAATTTTTCACTGATGCCTAAAAAATTTCAGGTACCCTTTAGCTCCAGTGTTGGTATAATTTGGAACTGTTTCTTGTCATATAGGAATGCAAATGCTGCTACCAGCTCTTGAGTTACAAGTAGGTATACTCAAATAAATTTGAATACTTGTTATAGCTTCAGAGCTGAGCCTTCCGAATGTGAACAAGTTAGGAATGTTACCCATGTTCAGATTTGCCTCGTCTCATAACTAACAATAATTGTTTTAGAGGTTTGTTTTGTGCTTTTTTTCCTGGTTTAATTGACAGAAAATGACGATTGTAGACACCATCAATATTGTGACGCCTCAAAGTGCTCTGGGCAACGAAGATAAGATAAATGTCGAAGCAGTTATCAACAAGGAAAGTCAGGATTCAGGTATAGAAGAAACAAATGGCAACACCGTCGATTTGAAAAGGGAAGTTGATAAAGGATATGACGATAC
Organism: Pichia sp. yHMH446; assembly: GCA_030555725.1. Classification (NCBI taxonomy): domain Eukaryota; kingdom Fungi; phylum Ascomycota; class Pichiomycetes; order Pichiales; family Pichiaceae; genus Pichia; species Pichia sp. yHMH446. The sequence continues at coordinate 27,906 of JANIWQ010000016.1, forward strand.
AGTGAGTAGTGAATCTCTGCTTAACGATTCAGATTCACTAATTGATCCTCCTTATAGTTTAGAAGAAAATAATCCTGTTACTGATAGTGAGGACAATTTAACTCTTAATGACTCTTTAGAAGAGCTTAAACACTACAGCCCTCATTATAACTACGAGTCTGCACTTGAAAGTATTGCAGAAGATAGCGTTGGTTTAGTTTGCTGTCCAATTCAAAAAAGGTTACAAGTCCATAAGAATGGTGCAAATTTTACTATAATGTGTGTCGGTGAGTCTGGAGTGGGCAAAACATCTTTTATCAATACTTTATTTGACTCTTTGTTGATCGAAAATAATACTTCGTATCATAGTGGGGATTATTCACAGCAAAACCCTCAGAAAACCACCGTTATGAATCACCACAGAATGGATTTAATTGAGGAAGGATTCAAGTTGAGATTGAATGTAATTGATACACCAGGATTTGGTGATTTTATTGATAATAAGCATTGTTGGTATCCAATTGCAAAGTACATAGACGAACAGTACAGAAGATTAGTATATCAGGAACTTCAGCCAAATAGAGGTAAAATGACACATAATGAGGTACATGTTTGTCTTTATTTTATTGTTCCAACCGCAACAGGACTAAGTCAATTGGATATTGTTACGATGAAGAACTTATCCAAAAGAGTTAATTTAGTACCGATCATTTCCAAAGCAGATGGTTTTAGTTTTGAGGAAGTATCCGCCTTTAGTCAAAGGATCAAGAATAGTTTAAAAGAGGAAAAAATTCAAATTTGTGAGTTGATTGATGAAAAATCAGCACTCAAGAATTTAATCGATAAGATGCCATTTTCAATAATCAACTCAATCGAGAAGTATCCAAATCAAGATGGTAAGATGGTTCGGGGCAGACAATACCAATGGGGCCTAAGCGAAGTTGAGAACAAATCACATTGTGATTTTCTTCTTTTAAGAGATTTTCTTATTGAGTCTTACATGGGTGACTTGATTTTTTCAACAGAGAGATATTATGAAAATTATCGGAAGGATTTTATGAGGTATAGATTAGGAAAAGCCATCAATTTGGCTCTTGATGAGACAGAGTTAGAGAAAATGGGAATTAAAGAATTTAATAAAGAAATTATTGTTCCAAGTAGTAGAGGTAGCTGGAGAAGCATTAATAAAGACAATTCTCCTAGTCACCCCAATATAGATGAGTTGATTGAAACTAAAGATTCCATTTTTGTTCTAAAGCTTTTGAATAGAATTTCTCTTTGCGAGACAGAGAAGGAATTGGTTGAGTTGAATCCTTCGTACTTGCAAACAGAAAAGCTCGTTAAGAAGAAGTTCACTGGAGTTGTCCAACAGCAGAATCAAAAATTCAAGGATTGGAAGAAAACATTGTACGAGAAGCAGGATAAGTTTAATAAGGATATTGAGCAGGTCCATCAGAGGCTGATTGCTTTACAGGAGACTGTGAAAAATCTTGATTATGTCCAATAACTAATAAAGTAGCCTAAAGATACCCTTCTTTGTAATTTGCTAGATAGATATTCGAACTAAATTCTCTTGAGACATGGGCTTCACGTGACCTAATCACGTGTATGCTTGGAGCGTGATTTGCACGTGACTGGAGACCCGAAAGAGGTAAGCGGCTTGCCCCTTAATGCGTGTGTGACTGTTTTTTATGGTGTGCGTCAACTGCAGAAACAAACTGGCGCGGTGCCCGGGTGCCACATTCTGGATTCGCGGAATCCTGTGATTGTGCAGTAGTGTCGATTTTTCAGAGCTAACGGAAATGATGCTATACAGGAAATTCGTATTAGACGATTCTAGCTTCTGGCAGACCAGGACAACCTAGTAGACACATACACCATGATTATTCCAAAGGCTGACAGAAAGAACATTTTTATGGCATTGTTCAAGGGTATGTACTGATAAACACAAAATTCAAAAAGATATAATTGAAGTTTGCTCAGTTGACTAATAGAGATAACATGAATTGAAGTTGAAAGTAAGCCGGAAAGAGAAAATTATGTGTGAGAAAGTTTTTCTTGAAAGTATTGAAAATGTTTCAATATCGCCGATAAGTTATCTTATTGATTTGATCCAACTAAATGATAATCTAAACTATCAAGTAGTAAACTACAACGTCACATAATATGAACAAAAAAGGCTTATAGTAATCAAATCTTAAATATGCTAACTTTCTGACAAAACCAAATTTGTTGAGGTTTCATTCCCATTACTCAAATGTGCCTTGTATCTATTCCCCTCGAATCAAAGTATTGAATTAATCTCATGGCTTTATCGCACACTTACCCAATTATATCTTTGCATTTGAAAATCATTTATCATTCACAAAAAAACATTTATACTAACTGCTTGCTTTTTTTTCTTTATACAGACGGTGTTTTAGTTGCAAAGAAAGACTTTGAAATTGAACACGAAGCTCTTGGTGTCAAGAACTTATATGTTATCAAGGCAATGCAATCCTTAACTTCTAAGGGTTTCGTAAAGACCCAATTCTCATGGCAATACTACTACTACACCTTAACTGACGAAGGTCTTGATTTCTTAAGAGAATTTTTAGGTGTTCCAGAAGGTATTGTTCCAGCAACTTTAATGGAACAACCAATCCCACAAAGAGAACTTCCACAAAGAGGTCCAAGAAGATTCAACAACAACAACGGTGGTTACAGAAAGAGAGACAGAGATTAAATATACTAATCCAATTCCGAAATCTTTATATCTTCTTAATTTCTTTTGTTTAGTACTATAAGTAAAATAACATAAATTTCATAATTTAAAGTGAACTTCATCATAGCTTTGCATGAAGAAGCTGTAAGAAATGATCAACTTTGTTGATTATCATCTTTTCAGAAACCCAGTAGGCTTTGTCTACGACATTATACACTCGTTACAAGATCTTATCTATTCGTTTGATTGTTTCGTCAAATGCAGCGAACTTAAAAATGTTATTTCCTTTTCGAGAATTGAATATTCATTCATTCATGCACAAGCCTACAGTTGTTACTCTTAAAACCAAAACAACCTTGAAAACTAATGTTTTCAAGATCTAAACACAAACAACTAGAGCTCGATCTAGCAGATAGCAATTATGATCCAGCGCCAAGTCCTCAGACAATCCGACCACAACCAGCTGTTGGGAAAAAGCCTGTAACACATTTAGCAGATACTCATAATGAGATGAAAAGACCAATACCCAAACCTATATCTACGAATTCGAAACCACAAATCCCAACAGTTATCAATAACTATTACTACGTTCAACCTAATCAGCCATTAACCGCGCATGCTGTGATACCTTCACAGCCATCATATAATAATCAACCCCAAACAGGGGTAACCTTACCTAGAACGGGACCCTCTTCTCATAGAAGCTCACCTCTTCTATCACCTACAATCCCTCATGAGAACACACGACCTTTTGGTGCTTCTGGAGAGACTTCGGTACATAGGAAACCAATGAGCACCAGACATTATAGGGATATGGAACGAAGGGATGATCAAGACGGGAACAGTACGTATTCTAGTTTCAACGGAAGGAAACCCTCTTCAACGTCTTTGAATTCCACTAATGGATATTCGCCTCCAAAATCACAGTATCCCAAGCTTCCTAATTTTCCTGATAGATACAGTCAGTCTATTGAGTCAGAAAACTATGACCACACGATTAGAAGGGGACATCCAAAGAATTATGAACAAAAATCGGATTTGAGTTATGATAGCCACACCAAATCATATAGAAAAAATAATCAATCAAAAAGGTCAATATCAAATACCTCTCCTGATTTGGTTTATGACTCTTTTGTAAGGGATTCAAACTCACAGTACCGTAAATCTTCTGAGGGGAGAGCTAATTCTCCAGAAGCTGACTTTTCTGACATATATTCTTCAAAGTCCTTAACGTTTAGATCAAAGTTTGTACGAACTAAAGATGGATTTATGAATGAATTTGGAGAAGAAGCTAGAATTCCAAATATAAGAGTTGATTCAGAAAGCGAAATAATTGACAAATTTGATGATCTTGAGCTTACAGAAGGTTTCAATTTACTGGAGAAACTTGTGTGCTTGAATGATGCTAAAATCAGCGTACATGATGAACAGTTTTTCATGCTTTTCAAAAGTATATCCCGTGGAAGCGATCTTATTAGCATCGAGAAACTTGGAACAGTACTGTTTGATCCATTCAATAAGAGGAATAAATTCAGTTTTAAATCCTTAGCGCTAATTTTAGGGACTTTTGCATCTAACCAGCTCGATAAAGGAGAACTGGATTTCCGCAATTTTGTCAAAATGTGCAAATTTATCAAAGGCTGTTTTATTAGTTTTAACTATCATGATAAAGTCGGTAATGATCATATGTTAGACTTTAATGAGTTTCATAATGCGCTCAAGTCTAATAATATTAACTGCCCTGATGAGCTCTTAGCGAGAATTTTTGCGACAGATGAATCCATTGATTTAGAGCATTATATAACTGCGATAATATTGATTAGAAAGCAAGAGAAACGGAAGTAGTCGTCGTGTTCATGCCCTATTCTTATACATTTTTTTTAACGTGGATAGCATAGTTTACAATACAATTTTATGTTACAAATTTAGAATAAGTCTGCATAGTCAACATCGTCTTCCTCTTCCTCCCCTCCATCCTCGTCCTCTCCTACCCCATCAGATTCTTCCTCTTGACCATATTCATCAGCAGTTGGTGTTGGAGCTATACTTTGGGCACCTGTATCGTTTTCATCTTCTTCATTTTCAGCATTTGGTTCCCTATTTTCTTCTCTACCTTCTTTTTCCACATTCTCATCAGCGACTTTACGTTCATCCTTTTTCTTTTCTTCTTCAACTATCAGCTTCCTCTTCATCTCTAACTCTTGTTCTAGTCTACTGATCACATCCATTATTCTATTTTTCATGATTGGATTGATCGCTTTCTTCAAATCCTTCTCCTTTTGTGTAATTGTGGCCTCCAGCTCAGATATTTCTTCCATTATCAATGCATTATGCTGTGCAACTTCATCACCACTGAGATTGGCGTCTCTCAGATTGTCTTCAAGCGCATCATCTTCATCGTCCTCATCGTCTTCATCCTCTTCTTCCTCTTCGCCGTCCTCATCGTTTTGCTGCTCGTTCATATTAGTGTCTTCCATATCAACACCATCACCATCTCCTGCATCTTCATCATTGTCCTCCTCTTCATCTTCATCTTCATCTTCATCATCGTCATCATCGTCATCTTCTTCTTCTACTTCATCGCCTCCAGCGCCGTCTCCTTGATCAGCATCTTCGCCCATCAATCTATCTAATTCATCATCTAAGTCACCAAATTGATCATCAATATCATTGGAGCTACCATTGTTAGTTGTCTGGATGCTAACATCTGTGGCTTCAGTATTTTCCAACTGCAGTGTTTGTTTTCTGCGTCTTTTCTTCTCTTTTTTAGCTCTTTTATTACGTAACTTTGATTCTATTACACTCATTGGGGTCATGTTTTCTTTTTCAGCATCAATAAACTCAAAGACAGAACTTTCAGCTTCAGCATCCAATTTGAGTAGTCGTGTAACTTCATCTTCCACATTTTGAATAACTTCGGACTCATACTTCTTTTCGAACTTGTCCTTAATGGATTCTAGTGGGGGTGTCAGCCCATCGGGAAATGTTTCTCCATATTCTTTGTCGATTTTCAAACTTGCCGCTTCACTCTCATCTGAAATTCGTTTCACCACTAGCAGCATTTGACAGACATCAACTGTCTTGTAAATATTTTTTTTGTCGATAGATTTATGTACCTCAGAAATTGTCGGAAGATTCACAAGTTTGGCAGCATACATTTGGTCATTTATTCTAACAACTGCACGTCTTTTGTCCACCCAAGTGACAGATATACAAGATAAATCTATCTCAGAACGTTCACCCGTTTTGTCTCCGCTTCTCTCTGAATTCTCAACTGCCGCTCTCACTATATCAAGTGACTCATCGGGCAAAAACCTTACTACAATAGCTTCTTCAACTAATGGGTCGTCTTCTTTATCCGGGTCTTCGGAATCGTAGCCATTGCCTGGTAATTTCACAGGCTTTACACGTAACTTTGGAGTTTTCATTTCTATTTTAACATCTGGAAGATCAGAAACTAAAGAGGAATTCATCCCTACACCCTTGAGTTTTATCCTCGGAAGTGAATCCAAGTTTGCTGTTGTTTTAAGGGTAATTTTCGGTAAAGACTTAGCATCGGGGGTTTTTGTGGACTGTTTTTTTGGAGGCTTGATTTTCAATGTCGTCGGAGAAGTAACTTCCTCCTTTATTGGAACAATGGGTTCTGTTTGATCATCTTCAGATTTTCCAGATAAACGGAGTTTTATTTTGGCCATTTTGGAACGGGGGTAGATTTCAGTAATAACAAAGCGTATATTATTTCAGAACGAGTTCATGAAACCTGAAATCCATGAAACAAAGGAGAACTGCTCACGTGACCAAAACACCTGCTAAGCTCGAGCTACAGCCGATTCTTCTCAAATTTCTGCAAACAAGGACTAACGAAATGTCTCGAACACCGCACACCAGTAAATCGAGTTATATGGCATTCCCCGGCAAAACATGGTGAAATCGATCTTATAGATATCAGAATTCACCTTCTAGAGCGAAGAGTGCAGTACATAGATGTAAACATGCATCCTTTTTTTTAGCTTCTAAAACAAACACACTTTACAATCACTAGCCAACAAAGTAGTGCAGCTAGATTTCATTGCACAACTTCCATCCTACATTTCAGAAAAATTTTTAAAAAGCTTAGATCATGACATCAAGGAGGTTTTTCATGAAGTACCAGGAATTTTTGTCAGAAACAGGATAAAAACGATTCATACTATCATCGTTTCTGAAATCGTAGCAAACTGAACTACAGCTGCAGCAAGCAAACAAGATTCTTGGTTTCTTGATATTTGCTAATAAGCAGTTCTGGAAAAGAAGACAGAAGGAAAAAGAGCGATTTGATACAGTAGAAGCATCAAATGGACATTAATACAATATAAGTATGTCCAATAAATAGGAGTAACCTAAGAACAAGATTAATTAAAAGATATGAACATTGGGAAAACCAATAATTCCCATCAGACTATTGAACACAGAGGTTTATATCAAAGAGGTATATCCAGTTTAGGCTGAAAGGCCGGTAAAAATTCGACAAAGCACAAAAAAGGCGTAACTGTATTTCTCGCTACACACTAAAATTTTATAAATTTTTTTGTAACATCAAGTGAAAAACTAATTGTTATTGATCTTCAAATATAGGCAAAATTTAATGCAAAAATTCTACAACACACAAAAAACATTTAAGGGTGCTTTGGATACACTGAGATCAAAAAAGATAAAAGGATTTCGATTTTTATACGATGATTCAGTGTATGATGAAATTTTTGACAAAATTGGGGTGAAGGAAACCTACCTTGATGAGGCTGGTAAGCCTACTGGAAAACTGAATATTATTGATTATCATGTACGTTTGTCTCCTATGACGTATCTCTTAAATACTAGATTAAAGCCACAAAATCATTTGATTTACCCAGATGGACAGGCGGCAACAAAATTTTGGGAAAGACTTCACAAAACTGACAATGAAATGACGAATTATCATATACTGTCAACGGGAGTTTCAACCACAGTCAAAGCCAATCTTCTCACAAATCCGATAGCAGATAAAATATTTACTCCTGAATATCTGCCCGAGTATAGTGAATCTGAAATGAAACAATTTTATGAGTCAAGAAAGGAGCCGGTGAATCCAACTGTGTTATTTGTAGGTGATTTTGTGTCTACGACACAAGCATCTGCGTTGAGAACTTGTATATACTACAATGAGGTGAGTACTTCGATGTTCAGTTATGGAGGTGTCAAATTCTTGGCTTGGACTACTCCAAACGAAGTTTTGAAGTATATCGGGCCGATTGGGTCAATTCATAGACGTACAAATTCTTTGATGGCGGGTTTGTATTCAGACGTCAAAATCATTGCATGTACAGAAGATCTTAAAAACCCTAAAGCAACAAAGCTTTTAGGGGATACAGGTTTTGTAAAATTGCCATACAACGACCTTGAAGGTGAGATTTGTCTGGTTGAATTTCAATCGAATCATTTTAAATTTGACATCAAATTTCCGGATGAACTGCATTTGATTATTCATAAACTTTTTGCAACTCCTGGTGCGTTGCTTAAAGAAAAGTTACATGTTCTGGGACCTGGTGCTGAAGAGTATCTCACACAGCATATTGAGAAAGAAACTTTGAACAAGAAAGTTAGTTTTCTCAGAGAAGATGAGTTGATTCATATTTCTGAAGAGTATTACTATTGGCCTTTTAAGCCTAATACAAGTTTGGAAACTTACGCCAACCAGGATTCATTTTTCTCTCCAGAATAACCGGGTGTTTCAAATAATCAAAAGAACATCAATTTTAAAGAAAAGCATATATAAGAGGTGAAAATTATAGATTTATGTAGAAAAAAGAATCATTGATGAATGAAATTATTCACTCAAAGTTCATTTCAAAGATGAACTGAGTCCGGACTCTCTCGTTAAAAAGCGTGTTTAGAAAAAGAACAATAAAGTGGTTAAACTGTGTTGCAAATGATGATATTTTTTTACTAGCACATTTATCCGCTTACTGTCAACTGATTTTATTTCGAAATTTTGATCAGAGGTTAAGCTTGATCTTAAACTTCAAAAACCTCAACACTCACACCAGAGTTATCAGTAGCAGTAACGACACACCATGCAGCACCATCAGAGTTTGCTTGTTGGTTGTTATTGGTTTTGTTCAAACCAAACTTCTTTGGATTGATTTCACATGTACCACCGTTACACTTAGAAGGATCGTCACATCTCAGTCTGACACCAAAAGTAGGGTTTTCATTCTTGAAAGGAGAAGAATCTTCAAAGTAAATAGGATTCCAACCAATTTTTGCAAAAGTGTTACCACTATCATCCATGTTAAAACCTGCGACATAAGGAGACCAGTTACCATATGGATTAGCGGTGGAACCCCATCTACATCCTTCTTCGACAGAAACACCAGGTGGGTTAATGTAAAAGTGGGAGGCAGTTGATGCCCAGTAATCAGTACCTGGAACAGCTAAGTCATTGGACGAACCACTTTGAACGTCAGTTGGAATTAACATAGCTTCATTACCTGGTAAAACGGTTTGACAGAAAGCAACATTCTTACCTGATTGATTAACAGCTTTAGCAGTACCTTTACCCTTGTAACAGTAATCATGATCAGAAATTGGTTTTGATAATTCACCATTGGAATTACAGTATAAACCACCATCTTGAGAACCAGGGTATGAATAAGTAGTGACAGCTGGATTCCATTGACCCATCAAGTAACCAGGTTGACAAGCGTATTGACAGTAAGAGCCTGCTTTACATGGACCATCTTGAGCCCAACCTTCAGAATTAGCAACCTTGGTGTTGAAGACTTGAACCATACCTTCAGCATTTGGGAAAGCACATGTGGTGTCTCTTTTGTGCATATGATGGACATGTTCTGGAGTTGGAGCAGTTAAAGAATGGGAGACAAAAGTTGATAAGATTAAAGCAACAGCGTTGAGTGAAAGCATATTTAAAAATTTTAGGTTTTTTTAAGTCAGGTTTAAAGGAGTGACAATAGTTTGATTTATTTGATTAATAAAGGAATGTTAAGTAGTTGGAAAAGTTGTTTTTAGCTAGCTGAAAAATTGCTTTCTAAAATAAATGTAAGTTGGACAACTGTTATTAAATGAGTGTGTGGGAAAAGAATCTACAGAAAACAGTAAGAAATGTAATGGGGATAAGATACGGGGATGTGCGATTATTTATACTCGACAGATTCATCATGAAAAGAAAAGGTAGAACGCCTTCGGGAACCGAAAACAAGGAACGGCTGACTAGTTGGAGGCCAAAAAACGCAGGCACAAAAAGCAAAAGAGGTTCGTGAATCTAGACTTTTTACAGTACATAGTGAGTATTCAAACTGTTGACCGTTGAGAATTTAGCTGACGTATGAGCGAAAGTGATCAGGGCGAGAAAAAGAAACGAGACAGAAAGCATGACATGAGTTCGCGATTGTATTTTTCCCAATTACGTTTCTGTTAATGGAAAGGTAATTGGTCCAGACTCCGCCAAAATCACATAGAGAATTCGCGGATTACCAAAAAGAAATAAAGCTTAGTCGCAGAACCCGAAACAAAAAGTCTAGACTTTTGAGGTGCCTGAATCAAGAACAACGATTCCGTCGGGATCTTGCGGGGACTAGTGTAGTCTCTGATGATCGAACTATAAGCGGTATGCTTATAATTAGATCATATGTATACTTGCCTTCAGGATCTGTGTCAATAACACTGATACGTCGGATAAATATATGTTTTTCCTTCCAATGACCTTTGTAATAAAAACCTATTGTCAACTGCTCCAAGCTAAAACTTTTGCTTTGAGAAACAGGAGTAAGTATAAATTGATCTCTTTGAATAAGAATCTCCCTGCTAAAAGAGATTGTATATATTGTTTAAATAAAAAGGTTTTACTTAATGCTCGAGATTGGTTGCTCTCATTTCTCAGGTATTGTCTGTGCGGATACTGATAATTGAAAGCTGAAAAATTTATATGACGGGCTCTACTACCTTTAACAATTGTTTTCTGTGATTTTATTTTTTTTCACAATTTCCCAAAAAAGAAATTTTTGTGGGGGTGGCGCGACCGTATATCTGAAAAGAGGCGCAGCTGTGCTGAGCCTTCAATATTTCGACGATCGGCGTTTGTTATTTTTGTGATTTTTACCTGATTAAATTGTCACTGCTTCAGAAAATATATGCTTTACTGAAGGCCACGGACAGCTATGCATCAACGCACTCAGGTATCATATTTCCTTCCGTGCGTGGAAAATATGAACTGTTAAAGTTTGTTGACGAATCTCTCCACAATAAGGATCTTTTTTGATGCCTGTATCAAACAATGCATCAGAGTGTTATTTGGAATGATTCGCCCTTCTGGATTACAAAATTGGTGGTCTTGTTGAGGGTTATTGCGTTGCAGCATTTCAAGTGCTAAGGATATATAACATTTAGCTTTTTGTAATTATTCAAGGTAGAAAATGTTACGTGTCACATCTTTTATGCTTCACCTATCAACATTGAAGTTTATTCACTTCACAGAATATGATAGGCTCTTGAAACATACGTAATTTTAATTTTGATTTCACCTTAAAAGTTCCAGTACTACAATATGGATACTAGGATTCAATCAGGGAACAGCAAGATAGCGTGAGTACTTTTTTTCTTTATTTGATTTAATTTATTTTTATTTTTATTTTATTTTATTTTATTTCTTGCTTGCCGTTAGTTGCCTGTTGTAGTCTCAGTCTCAAAAATTCCTTCTCACAGTAAATAACTTCCACCCTCAAATCCCTTTTCGACGCCAAATTTTCTTTTCCCCTTTAAACCATCAATTCATTATTTTTGGATCACTACATATTGCTTTCATTACTTTGGTTGCTTTGATATTGATTCAAGAAATCTCAAACATATAATAAAGAAATTCGAAAAAAACAATTCAGTTGATATTTTTGGCGCAAAGGCAAAATAGAATCAAATCAATTACAACAATTTCAAACAAGTAAGTATTTTTATTATACAAGAAGCACCCTATTGAAAAATATCTGCTGAGAAGTGAAACGAGAGACATCATTTTGAGGCGTGAACCTATCTATAACCTATCGCTAGTACATACTCAACAAGACAATGTACGTTTACTGTGTGGTAGTATTAGCGTTTGAGACTGAGAGGTTCTGCTGGTGTCTTTACATTTAACTTCAGAAAGTCTTGAGAACAATTACTAACATAACGCCATCACTTCCTGTCACATCCTGACATGGAAAAAGTATGATACAAGCGCTGTTCTTTTGGAAGCTAACTTGGCGAAGCCCGAGTAAGGCAGGCCACTCAAAAGTTGCCTCCTTCGCAGTCTCGGGGGACAGAGATCGAAACAGGAGTTTGCCACTTTTATCTGGCTGCACAGCAGCCAGCACCGGACCATATCAGTGCCCAGTGGAAAGGTGATACAGACGATCGTCGGCTCCCAGAAGTGACAACCCAACCTCACCCTGGGTCCTCTTCCCCAGGCCGGAGCCTCACGAAGGGAGATTTTCCAGTAGTTGCGCGGGACGCTTGCCCATGCGCCCAGGCCGTCCCGCCCGTCCCTCTGCCAGGTGAAAAAATAAATTTCACCACAGATCGGTCGCTCGCTGAGACTGGGTGACAGGATGGGTGAGACTGCAGTATCTGGATTTGATTGATTCCAGACCACTTGATTGGCTTTGCGCACCTGTTCATCGCTTTTCGATCTCTACAAACGCATCCAAACCAAATTAAACGGCTACTTGTATCATACTGGGGTTTTTTTTATAGATTTCCTTTCTCAATCACTTCCAACTTCATCCACAGAAAAAACAAAATAGTTTTCACTCCTTGAATACTTCAACTGGAAGAACTCAAATTTCTGCAAACAAATTTGACTCCTTTTGATTTTGAGATTCACTACCAATCAAATTCACCAACATTGACAAATCCTTGATAATCTCTAGTTTTGTTGACCCTTTGTTCATCAAATTTTCTGTTATATTACATTAGTTTTATTGTACATTACTTTCTCATACAGTGTCAAGACCAAAATCTACCTACACTGGGTTTTCTGCATTTTAACGAAAGAAGAAAAAACAAAAATATTGGCTTTTGTCTCTTTTTTCAATACCAACTGTCATATTAGCTTCAAATTGTATTTTTCTAATTTATTCCTTTTCTGTCATACTGTGCAAACTCATAAATTAGAATAGCATCCGTTTGCATTACTGTAAATTCAAAGATCATCACATCACTCATAATTTTCTTCATTTTTGCCTCTAAACAAAGAATCAAAGAAAATGTCAGATCAAGCTACATTGTCGTCTTTTGACGATTCATTATCTCAAATCACTAATCCAAACATAACTACTACAACCACGCCTCCAATTGCTGAATATTCTCTCAAACAAGCAAAAGCTTTTGATCACGGTAATCTATCAGCTTCAAACACTGATTCTACTGCCAATGCAACTGCTTCTTCTGGATCCATATCCAATACTATCTTACCGAATGGAATTAGTATGACAGGTGCAGATTTCGATTCATTGCCGAACGTTTTAAGCTCCTTGAATCTCGATGATAACTTGATGTTTCCTTCGAACTTAGCACACATCACGTCAAATATGGGTCAAACTTCAACAAATGCAGGTCAACCAAGTACCCCACCTCGTGATTGGTCAATCCCAAATCACAATACTTCGTGGTCAACGCATATCACAGGCCCAGCAAATTTTGTTAACGGAAAAATCACCTCTTCTAACAGTTCAGCAGAAACTGAAAGTACAGATAAGAGAAATATTGTTACCAATGGTGGTAATAACTCCTTCATCTTGAATGATCCTTATTTATTTGAACAATCTCCGTCATCTAACTCAATTTTATCTCCAAACAATAACAAAAATAGAAGTGATTCAACTTTTCCAACACCGATTCTTAGTGAATCTTCGAGAAGACTGAATATTGTCAATTCTCCTAACAGTGATGTTACAGCAGAGGTTAAAGTACAAACTCCTAACCCTTCAGCTGCAGCAGTTTTACCGAACGTTGCATCCGTTAACAACTCAAATACAGTTGCAGCTGCTTTGCATCCAGCTTTGACCAGCAATATTTTGTCCAATAATGCTGCCGGTGACTCTCTTGGTATGGGAATTCAGCCACAAATTAATGGTAACTCCTTACTTGGCAATTACGTTCCTAATCAGTTTTTAAATCAAGCATTGCTAAATCCTGCTTTGATGAATGGTCATCATCAGACTCAGATTGGTTTGAATGTTCCAGGTAGCTTTTATGCCCCTTCACATCCAACTATGATGAACTCTACATCACATCATCTGAATTATGGTTTTGATGTTAATTCTTTCCCAAACAGAACAAATGTTCCAGATGAAAATGGAGGTTTGAATTGTAATACCCACCCAGCTGAAAATTCAAATCATAACAATAATAATCATGCCAGCAGCAACTATCGTAGTAATATTGGCTTAAACTCAACTGCAAACATTCACAGAAAGCATTCATCTAACAACAAACGTGGTGAGGATGCCTCAAGATTTATTAATGCCACACTAAATGATTTTACCAATGAGATTTACCATTTATGTAAAGATCAACATGGTTGTAGATTTTTACAAAAACAGTTAGAATTGAATGACTCTTCTGTGGCAACAAAAATTTTCAACGAAATTCAGCTGAATGTAATTGAATTGATGATTGATCCTTTTGGAAACTATTTGATTCAAAAGCTTTTAGAAAGAGTTGATGAAAATCAAAGAACAATATTAGTTAAGAATGCCTCAAGTCAATTTGTTAGAATTGCGCTTGACCCTCATGGTACAAGAGCTTTGCAAAAATTAGTTGAGTGTATTTCAACTGAAACAGAATTTCAAATTATTATTAGCTCTTTGTCATCATATGTGGTCCTGTTGAGTAGAGATTTGAATGGTAATCATGTTGTTCAGAAATGCTTACAAAGGTTGCCACCTGAATATTGTGATTTTATTTTCAACGCTGCTTGTGATAATTGTGTCAAGATTGCAAAGCATAGACATGGTTGTTGTGTTCTTCAAAGATGTTTTGATCATGGTACCCCTGAGCAATGTGAAAGATTAGCTTTGAAAGTTGGTGAGCATGGTGTTGAATTAAGTATTGATCCATATGGTAACTATGTTGTCCAATATGTTTTAACAATGGAAGAAAACAGATTGAGAATTCAAAATGATCCTAACTGTGCTAATAAAATTCCAGATACTTCTAAATCAATTGATTTGATTATTTCTGCCTTGGCAAACAATTTGACAAAACTTTCCACCCATAAGTTTGGATCTAATGTCGTTGAAAAATCATTGAGAATTCCTACCCTATGTCCGTTTTTAATCAAACAACTATTAAATGATCCAGAAGAGTTGAAATTATTATTACATGATGCATATGGTAATTATGTTTTGCAAACTTCTTTGGATGTTGCAGATGACTCAAGCTTCAAAGAATTAAGTGAACTACTAAAACCATTTTTGAATGATGTAAAGAATACTCCTCATGGTAGAAGAATTTTGTCAAAGTTGATTAGCAGAGGTAGTAACAATAACATTTTGGGTGACTCTTTTGATATTGCAGCTCTCGCTCATGAAAACCTCAATACATCTGATAATAAGAATGTAAGTTCAGGAAATGGAATTCGTCGTCATAATCACAATCATTCAAATGGCTACCAAAATTTTAACAACAACAACCGATCAAGTTTCAACACATTCAATGAGAGATCTGGTTATAACAATAACAGCAATAGCAGTACTAATTACAAACCAATTAACCAGTCAACTAACAAATTCAAGTATTGATGATGACAATGATCGAAATCGAAGGATAGATAACTGTAATCCAATAAACGTAAAATAGGAAAACAACTTTTGAATGAAAAGTTGGAAATGTATCTTAAACTATACATGATTTAAAGATCAACAAATCGTGTGTGTATTATTGTGTATGTAAATATTGATTTTAAAGCCTTCTATAAACAAAAAATGTTATTTAGTGTAATTTACGAAATTAATAGTTAGAGTTAACGTCATCAGTTGAAGATCAATCTTAAAACGTTTCATATACTGAGTTCATTGAATATATCAATGTAACGACCGTATGTTTTCAAGCTATTTTTCATTTAACTTTTTGAAGAGAAAAGATTTTATAAATCACAGACTTTCCAATCATATCTTAACTAAGATTCTCCAAAATTAGAAAGAATCTCAGATAGCTGATACTTTAGAACAGACAACAATATTGAGTCTAGCCAAAGTTTACTCTTTCAAGTGTTGAGATTAGAACCAATTTAAGATCTTTTAGTCGATGGTTACAGAGTTACAGCATAAATAAATAACTAGGCTTTATGATTTCTCGAATTGACAATTTTTGTAAAGATATGCCTAGCTTCATAAGTTTAATAAACTACATATTTATTGTTTCTCCTTGTATTTTACTTGAAAGTTCCGGCTCAAATCTGCTCCGTCTTTTCCTTTGCCCTTTTATTTTTAACACTGTTCAAAAATGATAAATATTTCTTTCAAATGGAGACTGTAGATGCTCAGGAATGTGATACCTGTTGTCATTTTTGGTTTCATTACCTAAATTTAAGACTAAAGCCATTGATGTTTTAAATGTACAAAAGATTTTATTATAAGTTTCACAAATGTGTTAAAATAGTCCTCTTATTTTCAAGTTCTAGTGCATCCGTTAGCACACCCACACATCAGTCGTAAATACTACTGCTACTGCTACTTCATAAACTTTCGTTTTGACGACTTTCACTGTGTTTAGCATACTTATGTACAGATATTTCTATTCTATGGGACAACCGTCAACTCTTAAGGCTTTGGGAAGCTTTGAAAAAACTGTTTTCTAGCAAAATATTAGAAAAATGGGTAATAAAGCATAAAATAGCTTCTAAGTGTCACTTGGTTTAATACTCCATTTTTTAAAATTTTTTTATATCATATAAAGTTTATAAAGAACATACGGGTTATTAAAACAACAAATTCCGATATAGTGTAACGGCTATCACGGTCCGCTTTCACCGGGCAAACCCGGGTTCGACTCCCGGTATCGGAACTTTTAACTAAGCCTGGTTAGCTCAATCGGTAGAGCGTTTGACTCTTAAGTTTCACTTTAATAAGTGTAATCAAAAGGCTGCGGGTTCGAGCCCCGCATCGGGCTTACTTTTTTGGTTGTAGATTGTGTGTTACTTAAGTGAAGAGGTTATGGTTAAACTGTGAGAGCAATTCCTCTATATTGCTTAAAAAATATTATAAAATCAGTTCTTGATAATCAATGATTTCATCAACATTTTCATGAGTTCTTTTCCAAGTTTTAACTCTCAGTTTGCCCTTGTTATTTTTATTTAAGTCAACTTCAAACACTCTTACCCGTCTAATGTAGCCACCATAACCACCATAACCACCGTACCCTCCAGCACCTCCGTAGCATAATTCAACACCTTGGTAATTAAAGCAGTAGTCGTTTACATGGTCATGGCCAACAGATACTAATTTTACACCTGCTTTGACTAGTGTAGGGAACATATCAGTATTCTGCCTAGCACTTACAACTCCTTCTTTCCAGGAGCCGACTAAATCGTGAGCCTCTCTATACTCAAAAAGTGGAATATGGAAAAACGCCATTTTAGCTGTATTCGGCCTTTCAGATGCTAATTTTTCAACATACTTTATTTGGGATTCTTTGAACCACTGATACCCTCTTATATCATATCCCAGATGAGAATGAGAATCAAGCATATAAATGTCAAGCTCCTCTCCTATATATAAAGGATAATTTCCAATGCCATCTACATCTTCAGGACCTGGTTTTGAGAGAGAGTATGGGAGTGATTGATAAATTTCCATTTGATGTGCACGTGAGTCTGTATGCTCGTCATCATGATTTCCAAATACAATGGCATAAGGGGTAGCACGTTTAACAAACTCTTCTACAAGTTTGTAAATGGTCGATTCTGTATCATATGAAGAATCTCCGTAGATTTGATCTCCAGAAAGGATGATTAAGTTTGGGTTTTCACGATCTAATATATTAGTGACAAGATCCATAGTAAGTACGTCTGCAAGACAGTTTTTCTTTTTATAGTCAATCTCGGGGAAGACATCTTGACATTTACCGTACCCTGTTGAAAGATGTAAATCTGCCAACTGAACAATTTTGAATTTACCGCTTTTATCAGAGTGCAATTTCATAGTTGGTAGAGTGTAAGGGACATTCTGGTTCACATACATAAACATCTCATAATCAAATTTATGGTAGTTAGTTTTTTTATAGTCGGAAATATCTCTAAGTGCACCTTCTGAAGAGTCAGTACCTATTGCAAGGGGATAAGGAGATACTCTTTTCCATGTTGAAACGGGATGTTCTCCAGAGAAATGTAAATAATTTGTTTTTAAAAACAAATCTTGATACTTATAAGAATCTGAATTTTTATACCACAATCCATAGTCCACTTCAGTGTATCCTAGCTTAGGTAATTCTTTCTTTTTAAGTGCTCCTTCCTTTTCTACTATCTCATAGGGTATACCATTCACACCCGTGTTCCTGTTGTATATGAAAAAATCGGTAATTGGAGGTATTTTATATTTGATGAGAGAATCGTAGGAAAGAGTAAGCTCATAAGGATAAATTGTTTTGAAATAACTATTCGGTACTAAGTTTTTTGTCAATCGGTTGAGTTTCACTTCTGGAAGTACATCTTGGGGCAATTTGGATAAGGTTTCTTTCAAATTGTCATAGCACTTTTCATAAAATGCAAAGGAGTAACAAGTAGTGAAACCAACGTGAATTAAAATATCTGTTGAATCAGGGTTTGCAAGATGTTTTATTTGTTCAATTATGTGATTGTTCTGCTTATAAAACACAGAAACAGACAGTAGTAGTAAAATCAAAGAAACAAATCCAAATAATCTAGTAATTTTTTTATTTAGTCTCACCATTGCATCTGCTAATTTCGTGGACCAGCACGTCTATATCTGAGTAGAGAAAACAATAAGTTAGCAACGTGCCAACATAAATTTTAGACATAAAACAAAGACCCTTTATCGCGACTGATATAAAATTTGTTACCGTACTTTGCCTCCTCCAGAGACTTGTTGATACTATATAAGGCGGGAACAGGGGTATACTTATATTGTGAAAGTGTAAGGTCAAACAAAGTGCCTACTTTCCTGGTCTGTGCTCGTAGCCTTGCAGACCACCATTTGCGCCAGGGTTAGGTACGACAGGTTTGCGAGAATGAGGACGGCAGATTCTGCGGTCTCTTGGATCGATAAGTTTGCCATTGAAGAGTAGCTTAGCGCCTTCCAGCTTGCTGTCTTCTTCCGGGGAAAGAACATTGAGTTTCTTTTGCACAGGCGCTTCTTCCTTCTGCTGTTCGTGTTTATGTTCTTCAGTTGTGCTCATGGTCGCTGTTCGATGCAATGGCACAAGAACTAATGCACCGTGAAACCGGGCGTCTTTCCCAGAAAAGGCCTTCCGCGGACAGGGACGTGCACGACGTACGTACTTTCAAGGCTTAGCCGATGCTATGTCTTCGTTTATCTTAACGACGTCTACATAATATGCTTTTCGGATCTAACTTTGTAAAAATGGCATACTGAGAAGTTCAGTAATCGATAGTCTTTTTTCCCACTCTTCTTCCAAACCTGCGTTAAGCCATTCTTTACCCTCCTTACTTGCCTGCTTGGGAATGTCAGGTTTTGCACCACCGGAGCCGATCCTGAAAAGTGCTTGTGTTGGTGAGAGACCAGCATGGGGGTGAGAGCCAGTATACATTTCAATAGCCAAACATGCCACTGCCCAAACATCGGCTTTGGTTGCGGGTGCACCCGTTGCTTGGCGAACAACCTCCGGTGCCATCCAAAACACGGAACCTTGTAGAGACAATCTTTTGTTAGCGGCATCTTCAACCCTTCGACTGATACCGAAATCTCCTAGTTTCACACCACCTGCATTATCAACTAAAACATTAGCACCTTTGATATCTCGATGAACAATGTCACGTTCATGTAGATACTGAACGGCAAGACTCACCTGTCTAGAGAAATTTCGTACAAGACCTTCCTCAAACGGACCGTACGTTTTCAAGAGGCTGGCAACAGATCCACCAGGAACATACTCTAAAAATATGTGAGTCTCAGTTCCTGTTCCGTTCTGAGTACCTAAAAAGCGCACAATGTTTGGATGCGAGACAGCTTTCAAAAGTGCAATTTCTCCAGCCAAATCTCCTCTTTGAACCTTCTTGACTGCCATAAGTTCACCAGTAACAGTATTCAAGCCAAGATATACAGCTCCAAAACTCCCTTGTCCAATTTTTGGACCACAGTGCCATGACCTGATTTCATCGTCTCTAGCATCAACAAATTCATCATTTTCATCATTTTCATCACTCTCATCCAAAAGATCAATCCTACCGTCACCCTTTTCGATCTTTATTGCTTTCCCAACTCCAATGCTGAAATCAGTTTTTACACTACCTGCGCTCTCAAAACTACCTAAGCTCCAGTTACTGATGCCACTGCACATACTCAAACGTTTCAATTCAGACCTTTGTAGTTCTGGGAAGTATTCTTTCAAGTTACCACTGATAATTTCACTAGGTGGTCTACCACCCATAAATTTACCGATTTCTTTTTCATTCTTCCTGTTGTCACCTTTCCTTTCAATTCTATTGCTTGCATTCATCGCTTCAAGTGTAACAGTATCTCCCGTTTTCAATACAAGTATACGCCTTATTTCATTATCTTCAACTTTATCAACATCAACAATCACGCCATTTCGCATAACACTTACTCTTCCATCAAGTATACCAACAGCATTTGGAATCTCTGAAATGCTATGTACGTTAACATTTTGAGTAGAGCCATCTGGTAAAATCACACCATAAACTCTCTTACTTTTTTCATTTAAAATATGTATTCTTTCCGATCGAACCAAAAGTTCAATTTTCAAAAGATCTCCGATGCATGAAATTCCTAATTCTTCCAAAGAATACCTGTCAATTGCTGGTATCAAATCCGGTGTTATTCCTTGTGCTTCAAAAAGGGGTAGATATTGCTCACATTCAACGGATGATAGAAGTGTTTTCAAAGTAGTGTATTGTGTCATCCTTATGCCTGATGGTGGTTTATCAGAATTCTCTCGCTATATTTAGATTCATATTGTGGGTTTGTAAGAATCTCAAATTGTGTGTTCTAAATTGTTGATTTTTTATTACCCAATTAGGAAATTTATCGAAAATAATCTTCTACAAATTCTGTTTTATGGTTATACATCTTACAAAAGTTAGTTTGAAGTAATCATCATAAACCTATTTCAACTTCAAAGTAGAGAGTTTAAAAGTAAAATAATACAATTTTTATTAGTATTGAATAATTTATTTTGCAAGAATAATAGACTACTTGACTAAGTCAAGTGCACTTCAGCTAACTCTCATACGGAAAGAAAGTCAGGTTAACTTTGATTAAGAAAAATGAATTTAAGTTGAAAGGTTTTGTAGCTTTGATTATTTTGGATTATGTCGCACCATACCTAATCGTTTAGCAACTTTTTCTCGAGCCATGAGTTTTTCCCAACCACCATGAACACTAATTTCTCTCATCTTTTTAAAACCATATACAATTTGTTGGATGTTTTCAGCACCTTTATCATCCATAATTCCAACAAATCTATGAAAAAACTTAATATACTTAATAAATACTAAATAAACCCTTTCCTCAAACAGCTTCTTAAACTTGTAAATGTCGAAAAGTTTCTCTGAAATATAGTTACTTTCGGTATCATTATAGATTCTCTTAGTTATTTTTAGTGCTCGGTTTACCATAATTTCACATTGTTCAAAACTTTCGTCCTCAATAAATTGTAAAAAACTATCAATCAATAAATAGATTTTTTTGTTTTGTTCATCCACATTGAAATCACTCCTTTCTTTCACTTCACCTGGTAGCATCGTTAAACCCTTCATATGTATGCTAACATATTTATTAATCAATGCAGAACGAGACACGTTTTCAAGTTGATCTCTTACAAGTTGGAGTATTTTACAATATTCAACAAATTGGTACTTCAACTCTGAGCGTAAATAATAAGAAATCTGTCGAGTAGTGTCTAAGTTATGTATATTTTGCCAATGAAGTTTATGATGCACTCTCCATTTTTGAGGAACTTCGAGGAAAAGTGGTTCTTCTGCATCAAAATAAGCTTCAATCTCAACAGGAGCATCGAAACAGCTCAAAAACTTCTCTATCAGAAACTTTATCCGGGGACTTGAGCCACCAATGTACGAATCAAGATATATTAATAACTCTCTGAAATCTTTGGCTGGTGAATTTATCAGTTCATGAAACTCTAGTTCACTGATATCACCAACAAAACCTTTGAATTTTTCTTGTGAATATATGAGGTGGGTGAAATGTTCTCTAATCTTTGTTGATGACAAGTATGAAGGATAAACGTGAAAAAGTCTTTGAAGCTGATCATACACCATCTCTTCAGTATCCACATAACATTTAGAAACCATTATCTCAAAAAAGTTTGAGTGTATTAGTAGAAGTGTTTTGATATTACTGAACATATAAAGCTTCAAATTATTATTCACTAATAGTCTTTCCCCCTGAACAAAAGCATCAAAATTACACGAAATTTCATAAAGGCACTTTAGCTTCTTCACGATTTTCCCTTGCATTTGTAAACAATCATTGGGTATTGGAACTTTCAGTGGTTTCAAAAGCTTTTCATCAATGTTTTCGTAATCACATCCCGCTATTCCAGTATCAGTGTTGATTGATTTAGTTTTTTCCAACCTTGGATTGCTGTTATTGAATCCCCTTAAATCAGTGGTATCTACATCTTCTTTTGTAGCTACCAATGAAGGAAGCAAGTTGCGCTGTTTGATTTCGGCTTTTCCAGTTTCAACATGTAAAATCTTGACTGGTTCGCCACAACTTTCGTCAAGATCGCTGGCTGATTCAATAGAGTCTTTACATTCATTCAACAATTTCCACAAAGTTAAACTAGTGGCATTCAATTTATCATCTAACTCTTGTTTATCAGAAAAATCACCAAGTTTTTGTTGTTTGGCCCCATTCCATGATTTTTTTTTGTACTTCATTACTTCCTCACCCGCATTTCCTCTGGTTGTCCACCACATCGATTGTGCATAAGGATTGGCAGCAGATGGCAAATCTGCGTCATGTGTAGTTTCACCAAATGGAGTCGGAGGTGATAAATAATTTTGATAAACAGAATCAAACGTTTCGTTTGGCGGCGTTTGCATACCTGAATTGGAGTAAACTGATGAAGCAGAACTTAATACCATTAGATTTGTCAACCTAAAACATAAAACTGAAAGACAGTAATGGGTACCATCTTCCAAGAATACACATCTACTCAGTGATAAGTTATAATTAAAACCCAAACATCCGTTATCAGAAGGATGCGAATTGTATTGGGGTTTCTAACATTTGCAATAGATTTGTTTCACATTCGTCACGTATCTTCTGCTCCCTTTGCGACGATCGGCGCCTTCCCATGTGAACATGAAATCTTAGTACACACTAAATAGTAGATATCAACACCAGAACTTAAAACGTAATGCTATCTTGGATCACTATATCTGAATTCTATAACAGTATGGAGAAAGGGTATTTTTTTCTGTTAAATTTATTGTTCTTAAAGTTAGTAACAAATTAGGAACAAGTTTCATAGTGTCATGCTTTTATGTCGTTGCAATAAGCACCACAATGTTTTAAATTGAAGATATTTCGACATAAACATCGAGCTTTGTACTTCCAAAGTCCATCATCTAGTAGCACGGAATATAACTTCTAGTACAGTTGTGTCACATAAGCACACACATCTCATGATGTGATGGCTCAATTTCAAGGCAAGCGAATACTGAATTTCTGTGATTGCACGTGATGCCCAGGTCAGATCTTCAAACTACTCGGCACCGGAACAGAAGAAAGAAGAGGAGAAAGAATTCAACTAGTCCTAAAAGTTTGCATAACCCTTTTAGCTTTTATTTGATGTTTCAAAATCATGATGACAATTCAGAATTGGCGATATTTCCCATTTTTTGAGGGAATTTCGATCAGAGATCCATACATTGAATCACCAAATGCATTGTACTCAGACCCAACACTTAGTGCAGTATGTGCCACCTCTGATTGCATTGCCATTGCTGTGCATCAGACTTATGTCAAGCTGATAAACCAGGATATTCAAGAAGTTCTGACATTTCAATGTTATGATGAGGGATGGACAATAACAAACATGATGTATTTCCCTTCATTTCTTGTGACATTTGCAGAAAGGCAAGGTTATCCATCGCATATGAAACTTTGGGATTTGTTTAAAGTCAAGGAAAAACTTACGAACAAAAGATTTGATCCGAACTCTAGTTTTACCTCATCTTGTAACATTGCAAACGGCTCTAACAATTTTCCGTTGACATGCTGGGATGTTAGTAAGGACCGTTCAATGTTTGCTTTTGGATTTTCGAATGGATCCATAATTCTAGTTAGGGGTGATTTGCTTCATGATAGAGGCTCCAGGCAGAGGTTGATCTATGAAAGTGACGATCCAGTGTCATTCCTAGCTTTCAAAGATGAGCTTACACTTTTTGTGACAACTTTTTCAAAGACTTTCACATTGCCAACATCTGGAAAAAACAATAAACAGATTGGACGACTTTTAGATGAAGAAGGTGCAGATATAGGGTGTGCTTCAATTTTCAAAGAATCCTTAATTGTTGCTAAATCTGTAGGCTTCCAGCTTTATGACACCAAGGGAAAAACAACAATGATCAATCTGGAAATTTTGAAAAAGAGGTGTTTTGTTTATCGTGAAAGATACATAGTATGCATATCCCAAAATAAGTCTAGTGTAACAGACTCTACTGTTTTTTCAAGCCATAAACTGCTGATACTTGATACAAAGTACAATTTTACTGTTTTTAATCAAACAATTCCCAACAGCATCATGGACATAATAGAATGTTGGAACGATTTGTATGTGTTATCTTTGGATGGAACATTGCTGAGGCTTCACGAAAAGTCGATCAAAGAAAAAATTGATATATTGGTGAAAAATGAACAGTTTCGTATTGCTGTGAAATTAGCACTTGAAAATTCTGAAGAGTTCTCCAATACTGAACTGATGCAGTTGCGGCAAAAGTATGGCTACCATCTTTATCATAAAGGCGAGTTTCAAGATTCCATGGATCAATTTGTGGAGTGTATCTTATTGGGACAGACCACCGAAGTCATCGTGATGTTCAAAGAAAGTTCAAAGATTCCATACCTGACAAGATATCTTGAAAAATTAATTGAGCTGAAACTTTCTACAAGAAATCACGTTGAACTTCTATTGACATGTTACTGTAAGCTGAAAAGTTTTGATAATTTTGAGCAATTTATAGATACTTTAGAAGTTGACAGTGATTATGAAATAGCGGAAGAACACAAATCTTTTGACTGGGAATCGATCATTGATTTGTGCATTGAAAATGAATATTTCGATTTAGCTTTGTTGGTGGGAAAAAAGCTTAACTCTTCCTCCCATGTTGTGTCTATCCTACTATACAATATGAGTGACCCTCAATCAACACTTAACTATATCAGATCATTACCAATTGATGACTTACTTAGAGTATTGGTGTCATATGTCAGTGATCTTTTGAATTTTCTTCCTAACGAAACGACTCAACTATTGATTGATGTATTTACAGGTAAGTACCATCCGATGGAAGTTGAGAAAATTGAATCAGATACCAAAAGTATCATTTCATATCCATTATTCACATCTTATAAACAGTTTTCCTCGTTTATGAATGGTGGATCCTCAGGGGAGGTAAAAGAGAAAGCTCCAACTTATCAGCCACCAAGGCCACAAATAATTTTTTCTAGTTTCTCCAACCACAATTATGAGTTTGTTATTTTTCTTGAGGCTTGTATTGAAAGCTACGACAATTTTGGAGGGAATATGAAAGATAGAAATGATATCAATAATACATTATTTGAACTATATCTTACTCTTGCACAAAATAATGAGAATTCTGAAGATTGGAAAGAAAAGGCTAAATCACTTTTAAAAAGCTGCAAGGACTGGTCTGAAGAAGATAAAGCTTTGTTGCTGTTAATATCAAGTACATATAATTTTGAAGAAGGTGAGATGATTATTAAAAAGAATTTAATGAATGAAAATGAACCATTTGAAGGTTTTGCAATGGATTTGTTCAGATCAGCAATTTTCTCAAGTGATATTGATAAATCCTATGATATAGTTATGCAGTACGGTAAAGAGGAACCTGAGTTGTATAGATTAGCATTATTAACATATACATCAGCTGACAAATATCTTGGAGCTATCGGTGATGAGAGAATCCATGAAATTTTGAAAAGAGTAGAGGAACAGAATTGTTTGCTCCCATTAGAAGTTATTGATTGTATGACGCGAGGTGATGCTAATGTGAAACTTGGTCTTGTTAAAGATTATCTTTTAAGAAATATCGAAACTCAGAGAAAAGAAATAGAAAATAATGAAAAATTAATGCATGCTTATGAAGCAAAATTGAAAGATTTAACTAAACAAATTGATGAATTATTGCACAATCCTAAATTGATAAATTCTACCAAATGTTCGGTTTGCTCTAACCAGCTTGAGTTTCCTATTGCATACTTTAAATGTGGTCACCAAGTTCATGAATCTTGTCTTGTTGATCAGCCTTTTCTGTTGGATGGTATAAATGAAGGAGATTCTTTATGTCCAATATGTGCTTCGGAGCAAGATGCAGTTGTAATGTTAAAGAAACAACAAGAAGAAATGGCAAATCGACAGGATCTTTTCAAGGCAAACTTGAAATCTAGCACAGAGAAGTTTAAATCCATATTTGCATTTTTAGGACGTGGAGGTTTGGAACCTACAAAGATTCAAATTAATAATGATTAAGTTATACAAATATGATTTTAATGATTTATAGAAAATAATTAAAGTTCATCTATTCCCTTTGTAAAACTTTTGGATTAGCTTCACAGTAAAGTCTAATTTTAGAGATGATATCCTTAGAGGAAAGTTTATCTTTATCTTTATCCTTTTCCTTTTCATTAGTTTGAGTAGTTATAGCATTGTAAATCTCTAACAAGTCGGAAGGAATGATACTCAATTCTTCATTCATCTCAATCATATCATTAACGACTTCAATTGCAAGAAATTGGTTTTCTCCACCTATTGAATTAACTAAAGTCAACGTATCACTTGCACCTTTTCCTGCGGTCATATTTGTTTTAGCGTAAAGTATATTAGGTGTTAGAACAGTAGCCAAATTGTGTGTATCCATTTTAGATCCACCATTTTCAGAATCAATATTTGCAAATGTTGAAACCCAAGATAGAAATGTTAATAGAACTTCAGTCAAGTCTCGATGAGATTGAGGTAGCATTGCATAAGCTAGTCTTAATACTCTCTCTCTCTTCTTTGTAGCAGCTTCATCTTCACGTTCATTAGTGTCATTGCCAATTTTTTGGGACAATAAAAATAAATTATAAAGCTTGAAAGTTAATAATGGTATAGGTAAATCTCTTAAAAACTTTTTCAGTAATGCAGCAAGTTGAATTGGGGTTTCGTTCTGTAAATTGGGGATTTTCTCCGGATGTGTATCAATTTCTTCAACTAATTGCTTCAATCTTCTAATGTTACCGTTTAATCTAAATACACCTTCAGCACTAACATCTTGTGTTCGCATGACATGAATTAATTCATCGATAATTATTGGAATTCTAACTTTTTGAGATCCAATTCCCAAATCACTTTCAACACCATATTTTGTGACTAAAGTATTTAAAGGAACACCAAAAACACCTTTACCACTACCAGAAGTTGTCGCAGATCCAGACTTAAAGTCATTTGAGTTATTGGATAAACCCTCACTATTATTTGAACTACTACTTCCAAAAATTTTCCCCCAAATTGAAGGACTTTTATGAACATCAATAAAGGATAAACAATCTTCTAAACTCAATTTTTCTGGAAACATCTGATATATTGCATATGCTGCAATATGTCTAATATACTCATGATTCTTAAAATTCAAATCAGAGTATCTCTTAGGTTCAGTTTCAACAATTTTATTGTCATTTGAAGAACTCTGAGCATTTTGATTTTTCTGATTGCTCAATGAATTATTTGTATCATTGTTTTGAATTTTGCTGGAATCAAGAATACCATTGTGAGTGGGTTGATCAGGCTTTTGTTTATTAGTACTTCTGTCTAGATAATCGTCACTAGTTTTAACAGCTTTAGGAACAGGAAGATTAGAGATTGCTGAACTATAATCTCGTTTTTGAAAACGAAAGGCGTTAGGTCTATGCTCTCTTGCTTGCTCAGAACTCACAATTCTTGGAATATCATCTAAAGTTAAAGAGCTCTCATTTTTCAAAAGTTTAGAAGTCAAAACTGCATCCAAAATGCCACTTCTTTTCGTATATTGTTTGCCTTGACTTTTAATTGCCAATTTACTTTCAACTCGATTTCCTTTGTTACTGTTTTTACTTCCAGAAGAGAAATTTCTAATGGTTAGTTTTTTGGATCCCATTGTACCAGATTTAGCCTTATCATTCACTCTCATGTCACTAGAGACATCAGACATATTAGATGTAGATAAATTGAAATTAGCTTCTTCAGTATCTGCACTCCAAGCAACAGGTGCTTCCAGTATAACGGATTTTCTAATCTCACGATTAGCATTGTTGATAGGTCTTGCTTCTCTTTGAGAACGACGTCGTGCAATTTCTGAAACTTTATATTCATATGCATCTTTACTATATTGTTTCTTTGATGTTTGCATAGAAGATCTTGGACTTTCAATAGAAGGAGTTTTATTGAATGAGATAGCATTGCTTGCAACGCTTGTATTCTTTTGATGACCTTTATTATCTCTTTTATTGTAAACAATCTTGGACCGATTGATAGCAATATCTAGGATGAAGGCAAGCTGCATATACCTTGAAACTAATGTCAAAACAGGTTTAGCGTTTACATCATTGGAACCACATGAAGGACATAAAAGTTGGTTCTTTTCTGTATTGAACGTTATCTCTGATAAATCAAAACTTCTGATTTGAATTTGTTTTGAGCACAAATCACAATGTAGACAACCCATATGCCACCTTTTACTACTCAATTTGGAATCTTTAAAAGCTATACATTGATCTTCAATATTCTTATTACAATAAGAACAAGCATCAGTTAGATTCGAATTCATTACAGATAGCGATAATGTTTCCTTTCGATAATCTTCATGTTTCGAGATTTCGCTTAATAGGAGATCAGTTGAAGTGATGGTATTAGACATTTTGTTAAATTCTAAGGCATGCATCAAAGCATTCCTTGAGATAAGTTTAATAAGGTGGGCCATCGTTGAAATAAGGGATAATATTTCATGGGAATACTTATTTGTTGAGAGTTTTTCAGGATCAACATCTCTCAAAAAGGTTAGAAAAGACATAATTTTAGAAGTTAATGATCTAGGTTCTTTTATCATATTTGAAAAGCTTTGATATTTCTGATTTGAGTAATCTATATTTAACCTTTTGTTTCTTGCGAAGTTTGATATCAAGTCTAAACTTTTGAAAAGACAATTTATTTTATAAGCTAATTTTGATGCACATATAATACCTTTGGCTTTGTTATTAGTGGTAGTTGCATGTAACATATCTGATATTAAAGATGCTGCTGATTCTTCAAATTCTGATAATGTTAGCCAGATCAAAATCGTTAGTTTCTCTAGCTCAATTTCAACTTTATACAGCTTTTCAGGATTGGATTCTACTTCATCAATTGATTTTACTCCCAAACCTAAAGAGTCAACAGTTACATCGACATTCCAAAATTTATGAACCATAAAACATTCTGGATGCCATTGTTGCTGAGCACCACCTTTGAAGATTTCAACGTATTGTTTCAAAATTGCACATTTACAGCTTTGACAATGATAAGCATAAAGTTTTGAATAATGATAATGACAATATATTTTCCCATCATTAGCATAGTAGTTATCTGATTCAAAAACTTTTTTGCAGATTTCACAAAAGAAATGATCCGAATGATATTTCCTCCCTAAAGCAGTAATATATGAGCCCCTAATTGCGTTATTACATGTGTAGCAAATTAAGTCTATTCTTTTGAAATAATCGTATTCACAAAGTGGAACATTGATGGTGCGGTTAATATTTGCATTTTGTGGATCTTTTTCCTCGATATCTGCAGCAAAGAATTTATTTGAGCAAGGTTTATGACAGTCATAACAAGTGAAACAATCAATGTGATAAATGCTTCCCATAGCTCTTACTAAAGTTCCTATGATGGGTTTCGAGCATATTTTACATATTTTTGGCTTTTTGACATTGTTCGTCCTTAAAGGGTTTGTTTGGCCTTGATTTGTTTTAGCAAGGCTAACATCTTCATTTTTGCTATCATAAAAAGGATTATTTGATTTATTGAAACTATCAAATCCCATGGTTTGCTGCTGCTCTTTAGGGGTGTTCGAATCATGTCTCGGTTTTGATGGCGATGAGTACAAGTTATGATACAGATGCTTATTAGGGGTACCAATCTGGTTTGTCATGTTGTTTGTAGTTGTTGTACTTAGTTTGGTTCTATTCTGATTGCTATCGAGTAAAGTAACGTTACGCTCAGTTTGAACATGATGATTCGATTGCATTTCAAATGCGGGTAGGTATGTTTAGTTCTTTTGTGACCCCAATGGAGATAATATTTGTTGCACAATAAGCTTCTGACAACTTAAAATAAGAAATATAAGAGTACTCGTTATTTCGGTTGAATTTCTTTATGATGTGAATCAGTTTTTGGTATAACTGTAGTTTTACTTTGACTGTAATTTGGTTTCAATTTTAGTTTCAGTTGTTAGGCTAGTTACACTAAACTTTGTATGCTCTGTGATCGACTATCCTTCCTTCAAACACTATTGTTTGAGATGCCCTAGCCAGCTAAATCCCGGATCCAAAGTCTGTGTAGTAGAGGAACACCAGGAACACGGTGCAAGACAAGTAGCAAACTAGATGGCCAGGTACAAAAATAGGTCTTGTTTCAGAGGTAAACAAAGATGGGCCCAGAAGGGAAGCGAGATCGCGAGGCGAAAGCACGTCGGCTACGTCGGCTACATCGGCTACGTCGGCTACATCGGCTACGTCGGCTACGTCGGCTCGCAACGGTTGCGGGGCCCTGCGGATCTAGTTGCCTATTTCGGGCAGCACGGACCCCTGCTGGCGGAGGTGTCCAGCAAGATCAACGGTTCCCACGTCTAATGCTGCAAGCTGTTTTCTGCAGGATCTCTAGCATCTCAAGAAAGCACCCGGTGTGATCTCAGATGGTATCAGCGACAGTTACGGGTGGTTGCCCCGGAAACAAGCCAAAAGGGGCCACGAAGTTGAAGAGAGCGTACTCCAGAAACGGTTGTTTGCAGTGCAAACAACGGAGACAGAAGTGTGACGAACAGAAACCACAGTGCCGGGAATGCGTCACCAGCGGTACAGAATGCTCCTACAAGAAGGTGCTGAAGTTCCATGATCGAAGGTCCTTCACTGTGAATGGCTCAAAGCTAGATAATCTCAAAGGTGTCTCAGCAACTACATCGGAAGCAACGACTCCGACGTCTACGACGTTCATCAAAGCTGTCACTGCTTCCACATCATCTTCCATACTGAACGCAAACAGCTATGGTAATAGAGTCTCAAAGCCTGAAAAGCCGTTGAGAGCTCAATTTGAGTTGGCTTCCAAACATCAAGAATCATCAAACTTCTCTTTTCTACAACATCCCAAGTTTACAATACCTGTAAAAGAACCTTCGGTCGATCTCTTTTGCGACGCTTTACCGCAAGTGGTGGAGAATCAGAACGATGTACTAGGATTTGTACCAAATATGCCTAGCAACTCCAATACTGTCAGTTTTCAAGCTCCACAATCATCAGGCTTCCAAAATTTGAACTTCATGACAGCAAACACAAATGTTCCGAACCATTCACTTTCTCCAGCAATGACACAAATTGAGCTAGAGAATTCTTTATTTGATGGTGCTTCAAACTTGATCACTGACCTCAACAGCTTAATCAACTCTTTCGAAATTACGTTCAGCCCTACTGAATTTCACTCCCAACTCAATCAATTTACTTCCCAAATTTCACCTGAATATGCAAGCGAGTTTCCTCCTCAAAGTGATCCCAAAATCAATAGTAGAAGCTCACAGACTGAAATCTATGCCCCCACTCTAGCAGACATCAAATTTCAAGGTATATCACCAACAAATTACTCGGTGGATTCACATAGTGTTGTTACCGATGATAATAACTGTAAACCTAATTTTGATGCTAGTGGAAATAATGATGTTAATAATTATGATAGTGATGATAATGATGATGAAAATGAAAATCGCTATATTGAAACATTATCCAAATCTCTAGCTAATTATAAGTCCCAAAGAGTTGAAGAGAGAGAAACCCCTGAACAACTTCAGATTGTTAATAATAAATCATCAAATGATAATCAGCAAAATTCCATTTTTGGTACAGTAGATTATAGAGATAGAAAAGCCTTTCCTGGCCCGACAAAGGATATACTTTTACCTTTTGATTTTATTGAAATGTTGAAGAAAACAATGTCAAGTAACACAAAGGCTTCATTGGCATCCTTTTTCAATTGGTCCCAAGAATCTTCCCATACGAAATATTTAAACATTTTTGTTACCCATATTCATTTGAATATTATACCCTTCTCCACAAATTACACACGTAATGCATATATAAATATTTTTTTGAAAACATCTAAGAATGCACCACATCTATTGTTTGCAATCTTGGCCATCTCTGCAAGATTTGAAGTTTATCAACTTGAACAGAATCCAGAAACACCTAAATATGAAGAAAAACTGAAGTATCATAATTCTTTTAGAACTTACTATTTATCATCTTGTTTGAAAGCACTTGAATCAATATTACACTCAAAGCAAACAACTTTGAATAATATAGAGTCTTTGCTACTCACGATTCAAGTTTTGGCATCTGATTTTTCAGGTAACAAAGGATCTCAATGGAGGACACATCTTCACGGTGCAAAAGACTTGCTAATAAAATATTGTCGATATAGACCTTTATCTCCCGAATTGACAATTGTATGGCTATGGTTCTATTCAATGGAAGTATTGGCATCTTTAACTTCACCCAATGGTGGTACAATTCATAATTTTGCTGAAATGGATGAATTCTTACCTGTTCTATGTCCTAAATTACCACAATATTTGAAAGATTTTGGCGCAACTGAAATTGGCTCATATAGCTCAGCAGTTAAATTTCTGGAACCAGGTAGATTAACTGAAACTTTGAAATACATGGGAATAACTGTTCCAGGAGAATGTACTGGCTGTGTGACCTCTAACTTCAATATGTATCTTGGATATGATGAGACAATTTTGGAAGTTTTCAATATGCTTGTCTATGGAATAGAATGTTTAAGGAAGGAGAAGAAAGCGAATAGACTAAGCAAGAAGAGAGATCTTGATGACAAGAGAAGCAATGAGATGTCATTTTATAAGGAGAAAATTTTAAATACTGAATGTAAAGTCTTCAATTCTGATTATTTCTTATCAATCTGTGCCTTAATAAAGAAGGCCAGGTCTTTCAAATACATCAACAATGTACCTCCTTATGTTATTCCATTATCATCAAACTTACATCCTGCACAAGTTTTAAATGAGGCATTCATTGATTCAAAAAATGTTAATATACCTGAATCATTGGAGAAAGTTTTGATTTCAGCATACATCCATCCGAAACAGACTAACCACCATTATAACCAAGATACTATAAATAATGCATCCAACGCTGAGAAACAAAAGTTGATTTATAAATCAATTGAAAAGTCGAAGACTGAAGTTTATTTTTCATGGATTGATCTAGCTCAGCAATTATATGCTGATGCATCATATCTGAGGCTTTTGACTCTCCCAGGAGGAATTCAAGAGAATGGAATGAGTATAAGATCATCCATGATTCAAGATGTTGTAAAACGTATGATTATCGGACTTTATGGTCTTGTGCGGTTCAAAGATGAGTTTTCTGAAACTTCTGATGAAACAAAGTTCTCAGAATTGAATAAGAGATATGATGGTGGTGATGGAATCGATGATATTAGCTGGCCTAAATTTCAGTTTGACAAATATCTCAACTATCAATTTGATAATCGATTAGTTATGGTCCAATGGCCTTTATATGTTTGTGGGTTATGCTCTATTGAAGCTCAACATAAAGCGGTGATTGAATGTTGTTTTGCGGGGTTGATAGGTTTAGGAGCTGGTAGTGGAGAGATCAGTTTACGGAAACTTCAAAAAATTTGGACTCTCCAGAAACTTGGAAAGTTTGACTATGAGTCTTTCAATTTGTTTGAACAAGACTCTTTTGAAAATGATGACGATGATTATGTTCCATTCATGTAGCACGTTGTAGTAATTCGCTGCGGTTTATAATATACAAATAATATACATGTATTTTTTGGTAGTTAGAGATAATAGGGAGTCTTGAATCAATCTAAAAGCTCTCCACTCTTACTCTCATCTTTTTTGTTGATATAATACCTCTCTTCATCGTGATACTTGTCAACTTTACTTTCTTTTTTCAGCCGATCAATAATTCTGGCTTCTTCATCATCTGTTATATTCTGTAGATCTGGGGGTATTTCTTGCATCTGAACAGAGGGAGCCTGATCTAAGTAACGTAAATTTTCAAGAAGTTGTACTCTCAAATTGTCAAGGTACTTTTTAGAATTTTTGTTTTCAAAACGATCCCCCAAATTAGGATGCAAAGAATAATCAGGTTCAAACCATGACCTAAAGGGCAAAGAATCAGGCAATTTTGAATTTAGCTCAACATTCGTCATCACACTAGTTTCATAGCACCACAATCTACTTACATTTCTTGGTGTGTATCCACCTCCACCAACACACATCATGGGTATTCCAAAACTTTTGACATATTTTACACATTCACCGTGTGCCTTGATATTTAGGTTGAAACAACCTAATCTATCTCCTCCAAGAGAATCAGCACCACATTGTTGAATAATAGCTGTAGGTCTGAATTTCGTAATAACTGGTTCGATAACTGATTTGAATAATCGCACATATGAATCGTCATCTATTCCGTCTTGTAATGGAACATTCAGAGCAAAGTGTTTACCTTTACCGACACCGATTTCATCATAATTACCGGTTCCTGGAAAGAACTCACCATTGTACTTATGAAATGAAACTGTCATGACTCTATCTGTCAGATAAAATGCTTCTTGCACTCCATCACCATGATGAATATCTATATCAATATAAAGAACTCTAGGGTGAATTCTAAGTAAATTCAGAATAGCCATCACAATATCGTTAACATAACAAAACCCGCTTGGTTCATATTTTTTGGCATGATGTAGTCCACCAGACCAATTCATCGCAATATCACTCATACCTGATATAAGTTTCCTGGATGCATCTAATGAAGCTCCAGCATAGTATTGACAGTAGTCATACATTCCATCGAAAACTGGACAATCATCTCCTATATTGAATTTTTTTAGATCATCAGCAAATTTTGATGAATTTTCTGGTGTTATTCTCTTAAGAAATTCTATGTAATCTTCTGAATGAAAATTAAGTAGCTCTTCTTGTGTTGCTCTTCGAGTCTCATACAAATCCATCCGTTGATGAAGACCATAAGCAGAAACTAGATGATCTGTAAGCATCAATCTAAAAGGTTTCATCGGATGGCGAGGTCCATAATGGTATGCAGAGACATTTGGATTAAAATGATATGACACATTTGGATTATATCCTCCATCATTGAAGGCATTGACAACAGGTTCAAAAAAAGGCGTATGTTTTGCTGTCTTCGCATCTACTGAAAACGTGTTGTATTCGTCCAACCAAGAAGCTAGTGTCATCTCGTTGATTGAAAACTTTCCTTATTGAGGATTCAAATTGCAGTACCTTCTGAATGTATCTATCGCACACGCTAGAGAATACTAAGCTAAAGAACTTTATGAGTAAGAAACTTAGAAAATGAATTCACATTTTGTCACCTCTAGTCGCGAGGAAATCTGGTACTGGCTTCTCTGTAAGGCGCAAAAGTCAGTGATGAAAGATGTGGAGTTGTTGCTTGGTGGCAAATTATACTAAATCCAAAGCATAGATTCAAGCAACAGTGATTATTCCATCAGTCAATACTTCCTTTTAAATTATTTCAATGTCTGGAAGTGCAGGTTTTGATAGACACATTACCGTTTTCTCCCCTGAAGGACGATTATACCAAGTCGAATATGCCTTTAAGGCAATTAATAATACCAATCTAACATGCCTTGGTTTAGTTGGTGAAGATAGTGTTTGTTTCATCAATCAAAAGAAAGTTGCTGACAAACTAATTGACCCAGAAACTGTATCATACATTTTCCCAATTTCACCTAATGTGGGAATGCTGGCTACAGGTTCCATTGCAGATGCACGTTCTTTGGCTACTAGAGCTAGATCTGAGAGTGCAGAGTTCAAATACAAATATGGATATGAAATGCCTGTTGATGTGTTGACCAAAAGAATGGCAAATCTATCACAAATATACACACAAAAAGCGTACATGAGGCCAATGGGGGTTGCATTAACCTTTATTAGTTTTGATGAAGAAAATGGCCCTACTTTAATGAAAACTGATCCAGCAGGGTATTACTTCTCTGCTAAGGCTATTTCAACTGGTCCAAAACAATCAGAAGTGACTACTGTAGTTGAAAGAGATTATAAAAAATTGTTAAAGAAGGATGAAAATTGTAAGGTAATAGTAAAGGGCGACTGGAAAAAATTAGTTGAATACGGCATTATTACTATGAGCAATGCATTGAGTACTGAATTTAGAAAAGATGATTTAGAGATTGGTGTTGCAACTGTTGATGGTTTCAGAAAGCTAACTACAGATGAGATTGATGAAAGATTAGTGTGTATTGCTGAACAAGACTAATGCTATGTAATCTATTTTGTAACAACGGCTAGAGAAAGGCTTTAAAATAATGTTTAAGCGTGTCATAGATGTAATTCGAGCCATTACGCTATTTCTAAATCATTCTAATATTTACATAAATCGAATAAAGAAACTTAGTACACATAAGGAATAAATAAATATGGACATTCCTTTTCATATCTATCCCAGTCTTCACCATATTTCTTTCTACATTTTTTAAGGTCTCTCTGGGTTCTGTGGATCAAGACAACAAAAAAGAAGGTGCAGAAAAAGTAAGGGAAAAATGAGTTAAACCCACAGACCAAACCCCAGGTCAATGATTGAATCCAGTCCGCAGTATAGTGAATCTTTCTTGCATATTTGTACCAACCATCAGTTAACAAAGTAGATCCATTTTTACATTGAATATATGTTGGGTTCTTCAAAATTTGGTAAGGTAAAAATGGAAAGGTTTTTCTGATATTTGTATCACCTGCCATCATTTTCCTAAAAGAGTTCTTCTGAGCATTGGCAGTGTCAAAGAAATAATAAACAAACAAGAGCAGAACATATAAGAAAATCATATAACCCCTGGACCAGTCGTACTCACTCTTATCATGGTAGTATAGGTAAAGGGCACCTTGACAGTAACTAAATGGAACACCGGAAATATTCCAAAAGATCAACATAAATCCAAATTTTTCATAAGCCATATCCCAAGTTGGAACAATCAATTCTTCACCTTTTGAACATGCGTTTGCGTAAAGATAATAAGCAAAAGTTAAAAAGGTAGCTGCTGGTGTCACATAACCATATTTCTCATATTGTTTAAGAGACAATCCTAGACCAAGAAGAGATAATATATACCATGGTAACCTTACTTCAAAGAACATCTTTAAGTCAATTATACCGATTCTTGGATTTAACGGAGCACCCATGAATAGATCATAAATGTGATTGCCAGACATTCTATGATAATCCTTAGAAACTTTTAAAGTGTAAACATATAAACCGATTGAAAATATGAACCCATAAAAGATGGATGTTGTCATTATTTCTGCGTAATGATCCAAGATGTAGTATAGTTTAAAGATTCCCGACCAATGTAAAAACAAAACTAAAGCAATCGTAGTGTAATATGATGCGTATGCATTACAATAGTAAGGCAATTGTTTATTGTCTAAGTGTTTTAATGGTTGGCCCTTAGTCCAAACACCTGGCAAAGTAACGTAGAAGAAGGCTTGTATCAGAATGAATCCAGTAAACACGGCAAAGGAGAATGGAGAAGGAATCGCATAGGCCATGAAATAGTCTTTCATCTCAATTAAAAAATCAGACCAGCTTTGACCCTCTGTAGGCAACGCTGGAGAACCATTATAGAATCGTTGTGATATCCACATGTAGTACATCAATAATGGGAATCCAAGCATCATACCGACAGCGCCAACTGGTCCACCAAATTCATATTCCACTTCTTCTTTAGCATCAGAAGCTTCAGATTTGGAAACTTTTTTAATCTTAGAAGTCATTTCTTCCTTTGATAAATAAAAAACTTGTAGAATAAATGAGGGAGAATAAGGGAGGTAATGAAGCAGTTATTTAAGATTGGAAAAGTCGAGCATAAACTTGTAAACAAGATCTGAATCAATTTTTGTGGAGAGTTACCATAATAAGCTCGGAACGAACAGGAAGATCGGAACGTCGTATAGTATACATAATTATTATAGTTTTATTTACGCCTGTAATTCATTTTCTATTGTTGAAGGAAGCTGAAAATAGTAAAAAAAATTATTTGTCGGCCTTGACACCTCTTTTTATCGTATATGTCGTTTATTTCGTATACGTCGTATACGTCGTTTATTTCGTTTATTTCGTATACAATGCAAAATCGCATACAACAAAACAAATCACGTGGCAGCACCTACTAAAATCACGTGATTTGCGTGCCTTATATTTAAAGAGAGTCATTTTTAGTTTGTGATATAGTCGTTTGGTCTAGTGGTTACGACGTCCCCTTCACACGGGGAAGGTCGCGAGTTCGAACCTCGCATCGACTAAAGTTGCAAATTTTTTGAATTAGCATTTCAGTTGTTTTTAACTACAAAATCAAGCTCAGAGAATTGTTTTGCCTTATTTTGAAAACCTTTCGATGTAATTCATTACCTTGGAATTTGTTGCTAACTCAAGCATGTAACTCTTTTAATAAGTTCAAAGCTGAAGCATGCATGTTTTTAACTTGCTTTAGTTTTAAGTCCTGGAATTTTTTTTCTGAGCACGCAGTTGACCGAATTGGGCCATAAGCGGTAAATAATAAGTTGAACGAGTCTTGTAGAGAACTTTCGATCCGATGCTATCACTAGAAACGAAGGCCAAACAGATTTTAAAATGTGTATGAGACCCACATATCAATCTCACTCCGCAGACCTACTTTTAGTAGAGTCTCACGATAATGACATCTTGCCGGTTATCGAACACACCACTATCATCCACGAAGAAATCCTATTCCCAGTCATTGAGACTGAGGATGGTAACCATGAGACTACTTTTGAAGAAAAAGACTATGATTTTTATGGCGATGAGAAGGCTTACGAAATCAATAGCGAAAAAGTTTTCTACTTTGATGATGAAAAGTCGGAGCTGATAAAAAGTGAAGAAGGAAACCTCAAATTTGAAAAACCCTATAAGGACGAGAAAAACAAAGAAGATGAATGGGTTCTTCCTTATAATGAAATTACTGTCTCTTCTGAATCGAGATACTGGACAAAGCGCCGTCTTTTATCAACGATGGCAGCTTTATATACAGTCTCTTTGGGTGCAAGCTATATGTATTTTTATCACGGTACTTCTTGCATGTAAACTTCACAAGAATCTTTGTTCTAAAAATCAGCCATCTCTTACGAGAAAAATTTACCATTTATAAACCCTAATAAGCACATTGATTGATGAAATTCATCGACTGGAGGCACTTCCTCTCTAATTAAAATTGTGAATAGCCTCTCTTTAACACTTTCCTCATTGTTTCCTTTATATAACATTAAATACCGATTTTAGTATGAAAACCCTCAGATCTCCTAGATACCCACGAGAACTTCTGCCATAAATGTGCTTCTTCCTCTTCTTCTGGTGTTCCCTTACTTATTATGTAAATTTCATTCAACATTCGTTTATCATTCCTACCTGGGGCAACCCTAAAAGGAGATGCCTGTGATCACGTGACAATAGAAATTTTTTTTGTTTGTTTGGGAAGGTGGAACCGAGAGAGCGGGTGAATTCGGTAATTTGTGTAATACTCGTAATAATTCTATCAGAGCGAATTATTATAGGGTCCAGAGTCACCTTTCCTGCCAAACCCTTTATCATGAAGATATTCTCGCATGCATGTGATGATTCAGTTGTAATACAGAGTATTTGCTAAGTGACCAACCATAACTTGTATTGTAGAAGAGCTATGTAGCTTTATGACTAAACCACTGGTTTTGTTCAGGTCAGCCACATAGGGTCTGCTTAAATAAGTAGACCCTGAAAGGGACCTATAAATGTGTCATACTGACGTTTATCAGCGACAGTCAAGAATTAATTTTAATTATGAAAAAATTAATTTTTTTTTTTGCGGAAATTAATGACTCTTGATTTTGATACGCTGATAACCGTAAAATATTTTCCTTATCCGTGGGCCAACGGTTGGTCAAGCTTCTTGATCTCTTATGACATTGTGAATTTTCTTAAAACTATCGCTTTCTTTATCTGACTGCTTTTTTCTTTACAGTTTCGTTTTGTTTTGTTTTGTAAATAATCTCTTCTTACTTTATCAAACCAGAACAACAGCATATGATTACAAAATTTTTAAACCAAGCTAAAAGGCTTTCCAATTTTGTCGACTCTTTAGGCGTTGAGACTAAAGGTATTCACAGATATTTGGCTTCTGAACGTGACGAAAATGCAGGAAAAGCTTTCATTTCAACTGCAGGTTTGTGGTTATCAGGGTGTTCAGGTCTTACAACAATGTCCTCATTCTTTTTAGGACCATTTCTCTTCTCATTAGGATATAAAGATACTCTAATAGTTGGTATTTTTGGTTTGCTTGTTGGTTGTTTTGTCCCGGCGTATACTGCGACAATGGGTCCAAGGTCAGGCCTTCGACAAACTTGTAGTGCTAGATACTTATTTGGTCCCTGGATGATTAGGGTTGTTAGTTTGATTACGATTGTAGGTCTTTTAGGTTGGAGTGTGACAAATAATGTTTTAGGTGGTGAAATTCTTAAATGGGTCGGTGGTGGTTCACTAAGTTTGAGTGTAGGTATCGTTATTGTTAGTCTGATCACCTTGGTTATTGCAATTTGCGGTATTAAAGTACTTTTAAGATTTGAGGGATTTGTGGGTTGTTGTATTGCAATTGTTGTACTGCTAATGTACATTGTTGCAGGAAATCAATACACTAAATATACAGAGCTACCTACTATTGCTGACAACAATTTGACTAAAGTTGGAAACAGATTGTCGTTTTTTACCCTTGCTTACTCTGCGT
Organism: Pichia sp. yHMH446; assembly: GCA_030555725.1. Lineage (NCBI taxonomy): Eukaryota > Fungi > Ascomycota > Pichiomycetes > Pichiales > Pichiaceae > Pichia > Pichia sp. yHMH446. Next base: position 69,163 of record JANIWQ010000016.1, read on the forward strand.
CAGCTGCTTGGGGTGGTTGTGCAGCAGATTATTATGTCACTTTCCCTGAAAAAGTTCCACAAAAGTATGTTTTCCTATTTACATACCTTGCTATTGCTTGTTCAAGTTTATTTGGTGTTGTTGCTGCAATGTTAATTGGTAATGCAGCTATGGGAAATGAACTCTGGTACGAAGCTTATAACACAGGATCACTAGGGGCGTTACTTGATTTAGTGTTTTCTAGATGGGGAAACTTTGGTAAATTTTTACTTGTGCTTTTGTGGTTTTCCTTGATTACCAACAATATTATTAATTTTTACTCTGCAGCACTTGCTGTTCAAATGCTTGATAACTTAGCGTTTAAATATTTGAGCAGGTGGTTCATTGTTGTTATTATATTTGCAATTACTTTGATTTGTTCTTTAGTTGGTAGAGATCATTTTTCAGAAATTCTATCCAACTTTTTACCAATGATTGGTTACTGGTCTAGTATATATGTTACACTTCTTTTTGAAGAAAATGTTATTTTCAGATCAACAGGATTAGTTAAATATTTTGAAAAGGAATTATATGAAGATGGTCCTTGGAATTCAGAATCTTCAGAAGATAATGCATTTGAGTCGCAAAACTTTAATAGGGAACTAAAGGAAGATGATGTTGAAACAAGCCTGCAAAGTGTAGAGAAAGATAGTGATTCAGTTTCATCAAATTTCAATAATGATAGGAATTTGAATGCAGATGTTCCATTGTATTCAACTGTGACTACAAAACCTTACTATAATTTCAATGCATGGAACAATCCAGAAGCTTTGACAAATGGAATTGCTGCTACTATTGCTTTCTGCTGTGGTGTTGCTGGTGCAGTTGTTGGAATGAACCAAGCTTATTATATTGGCCCTATTGCTAGACGTGTTGGTGATTATGGAGCAGATTTAGGTATGTTTTTATCAGTTGGATTTACAGGAGTTTCCTATCCACTACTAAGATGGTTGGAGCTACGTCATTTCAAAAAATAATTTATATAAAATAGAAGCATGTATAGTTAATACTTTTTTTTTGAAACACCAGCTTCAGATTTGCATTATTCAAAGGGGTTATGCCTTCCAAAGTTTCTGTCGAAGGGCATTATTTCGATCAATAATAGTCACTTTTTAGTATCTTAAGGCAAGAAGGGGATTATTTTGGATACACAATTCGAATATCAGAAAGTTGAATTAGTTGTTCTAAATATAGCTAAGTGCTATAAACTCGCAATAAAAGGGTAATCAGAGTGCTGGAAGAATATGATCGAAGTTTTTAAGAAGGGGGTAATAGAGCTCTCAATCCTTGTGGCTTGATAAGATCTACTAATAATCTGGAGGTGGTGAAGGTATTGATCTATATATATAGGAACTTGTATCACTATCTATAAAACCGTTGAAGGTGGGTATGTGTCTACGAAGGGAAAGGTGCAGTATGTTTGTCTGTTGAGACAGCCATAAACGGCTGTGTTGGTGGACTTCCTAGTTAATCAGGGACAGGAGCTCATCCCTAACATTAAAGCCTAATTACTTAATTTATGCACTCCACTTTTAAGATCACATGTATAAGAAAACTTAATGTTTGCTTTTCTCAGTATATACTTTAACCATTTAATACATTAACAAAACTTAAATATAACATGTAACACAGAGTTTAGCCCCTTAAGAGTTTAGCAAATGACACTGTATTGATGTTTTAAGATTGTAATAATTTGGTAAATTTTACTTTTACTTATTTGGAGTAAGTTTCTAAAGTTAGGAAAATATCTCCTCTCTAATGCTGCTTTTGCAAAACCACACATTTTTTTAGCAACTAGAAGTGTTTGATTATCTATTTTATAAAGTATACTGTATCATTACCGGTTCTTTTCTATAACATATCGTCTGACAACTACTGCTTTAATGATGACGAAAACTGGAAAAAAAAAATAATGTGGCTTTTGCTTTAGTTAGCTAGTGAACTCCCTAACTGTGTTTCTTGGAACATTTATAGTGAATTGAGCCAAAACAATAAATACTCAAGATCATTTGTTGACCAGATGCATCTTGGTAGATTGCTCCTTTGCTGTGCATACGCTAATCGTGCACAGTAAACCGAAATTCATTAAGTCCGTTTATTTTGGTATAGATTATGATCTTGGGGACAGATCAGTATTTTAAAGGTTGCACGTGTTTGATTTTGGTAGCAATCGCACATTCATGAATAATGTGTCGTACTGGTGATAGAATCGATGGGTTGTGGCATAAAGAGCATGGTTTATAGAAAGTACCGTTGAGTAATCCAACGTTGAGAGCATGTATGTAGTATGGGGATGGGATAGACTTAATGAGGAGGGAACTTATGCGGGAAAAGAACCTTTTCCATGGTTTCCCAGCTCCAGCTGGATCAGCCGCCCAAGTGTGACTACTTAGTGGGATGTAGTTTTGATGTGCACGTTATTTTTTGGCCAAGTGATGGAGTGAACTGAGACGGACTGTATAGTGTTTGTTTGCTTGGTAGCACTGCTTGAGTCGCAATTGGTTATAGTTTGATGATGGATATGATGTTGAGGAGAGTAAATCAGATGGGGGAGAGCTGGCGTATCAACAGTAACAAGGAGAGGTGAGTTGAGTGGAGGATCGAAGATTTGAAAAAATTAATTCAAAACACGAACTTATTTGTAGAACACACTTTAAAACTAAGCAATGCCCGTGTAGCGTAATGGTTAACGCGTTTGACTTCTAATCAAAAGATTCTGGGTTCGACTCCCAGCATGGGTGCAGGCATTAGCTTAAATTTTTTTCAATTTTGTTTACCCTTAATTTTTTTGTTCATTTATTTGCTTTGTGAATTCTTCACTTCAACCAAAATATAAGCTTTCATACGTAGAAGAGTAGTGTAAATAACTTATATTAAGTTATCGTGTATCTTTAATGGACAACCACTTTTGCAAAAAAATCTTTATCATCAATTTACCCGGTGCGTGAACTTTCAACTATGTTCTCGCTTACATGAAATTTCGAGTAAGAAGATCAAATAGAAGATGATACCAGATAATGCAGAGGACTGATTTTAAAATTTTGAACTTAAAATAAAGCAAAATAAATAAGAATAAAGATGATGCAAGTATGGAAGAGATCATTTTTCGTTAATGAAAAGATTTTTGTTCGTTCATTTGCGACAACGATAAATGATTCTGCGACTAAAGAGAATATTAGGACTACATTAAAAGCGATTGATTCAAGGAAGACATACCTTGTTGATATGTATTCAAATCTTTGGAAAGAGAATGAGATTGTTTTGTTAGCTCATCATAATAATTTATTATCAAATGAGAATGAGAATATTCGTAAACAATTGAGAAAGATCAATGAAAAGAATGGGAATGGTAGTAAAATTGAATTTAGGAAACTTAAAAGTTCAATTTTTAGATATTTTTTACGTGCATCAAACCATTCAGATCCTGCAAGTAAAGCAGCAGCTAGAATGATTAAGCGTAAAAATATAAGACATCCATTAGAAAATTTACTTAAAGGTCCGACAGCTGCAATTACTATTAAAGATTTAGATCCATCATTAGTTAAACAAGTGAGTAAATTTTTATCAACTCAAAAGGAAAGATTATTTATCCTTGGTGGTAAAGTTGGTGATGAATATATGACAATAGAGAATATTGAAGAATTTAAGAATTTGAAATCATTACCAGAATTAAGAGCCGAATTAGTGAGTTTATTAAATATGGCATCTGGTGGTGGTATAGTTAGAACATTAGAAGCATCAAGTAATGCATTAGCAATGACTTTAGAGAGTCGTAAAAATGAACTTGAGAAAATTGAAAAATCAGAAGAATCAGAAAAATCTGAGTAATTCAAAATAGCAATTTAGTTTTGTTACATATATAGACTCTCTTTTATACGCATTCTGTACATATATTTATATAATGGAAAATATTTCTCATTAATTGATTGACTGTGAAGAGTAGTTAAAGTAATTTATTATATGATTAATTTTGAGCGACAGTGATTGTGAAAAAAAATATGATTATGATGATGATGATATTTTTTTTCAGTAGTTTTAACTTTTTGTTGAATAGTAGTATATCGTTAGTGATAACAAACATGTCGAATGAAAATGAAACCAGTATATCCAAGAGAAGACAATACAGACTTGCTAAAGAACATGAAAGGAAATTAAAGCAAGTTAAGATCGATGAAAATTCAATTACTGATAAAAAAGCTTTACCCAAGAAGAGATATTATAGACAAAGGGCACATTCGAATCCATTTTCAGATCATAAACTTGAATATCCTACAAGTCCAATTGAGATGGATTGGAGAAAATATTATCCAAATATTGAAGAAGGTAAAGAAGTTACAATTGCAGATATTGGATGTGGATATGGTGGATTAACAGTTACATTAGCTGAAAAATTTACTGATAAAATTATACTTGGTATGGAAATTCGTGTACAAGTTACAGAATATGTTGAAGAAAGGATAAGGGCATTACGTGAAACCAATAAAGATAAATTAATTAATTATAATAATTGTTCAGTTATACGTGCAAATTCTATGAAATTTTTAACAAATTTTTTCAAACGTGGACAATTAGAGAAGATGTTTTTCTGTTTCCCTGATCCACATTTTAAGCAACGTAAACATAAAGCTAGAATAATTACTAATACTTTATTATCAGAATACGCATACGTTTTAAAAGAAGGTGGGATTTTGTATACGATTACTGATGTTTTCGATTTACATGAATGGATGAAGAAACATTTAGATGAGCATCCATTATTTGAAAAGTTGAGTGAAGAAGATGAGAAGAATGATGAATGTGTTGAAATAATGACTAATGCTACAGAGGAAGGTAAGAAAGTTTCACGTAATAACGGTAGTAAATTTATTGCATGTTATAGAAGAATTTGTGTTGAACTTTAGCGAGAGAGAGAGAGAGAGAGAGAGAGACAGAAATATATATAACGACTATATACAACCCCTTTTTTTAATTAGACAATCCAACTTTTAAAACTTCGAATACTTTTTGAATCATCGGTTTTGAATTTGTGAATTGATTTCAAACTAGGTATACCAACATCAGGTAAATCTTTTGAATTATTATTATTATTACCGATCAGGGGGAAATTAATTGATAAACTTTCGAAATCTGAATTTTGAGACACACTTTGATGTCTTGAAGAAGGAGTTGAAGAAGTATCATTAAAGATCAATTCCATTTCTTCTAAAGATACACCTTTAGTTTCTGGATAAATGAAATAAACGACTAAGATTGAGATAAAGCAAGAACAAGAATGAATTAAATATAATCTCCAAGAGATTGAATCCAATAAGATTGGAGCCATTTGACCGACAATGAAATTACAGATCCAATTTGTTGCAGTTGCTAAAGAGGAACCACTTGATCTAGCCTTATTTGGTAAAACTTCAGGACCGATCAACCAACCTATTGGACCCCAAGATATACCAAACATTGAAATATAGATTGAAACGCAGATAACAACTAAGATGGATTTTTTCAAATAAGAAGTGATTGAAATTAAAATCAATGAAAGACCCATACCTAAACCACCTAAAATTAATAAAGGTTTCCTACCCCAAGATTCAGATAATTTCCAAGGAATCAAAGTTGAGAAAAGGTAAATAATTGAATTTAGACCTGTCATCATTAAAGCTTCCCGACCTTCCCAACCAGCCATTTCGAAAACTAAAGGAGCATAATAAGCTATAACATTGATACCATTAAATTGAGCAAATAATTGAGCAGAACAAGCAATGAATAATCTTAAAGGGTATTTTTTCAAAGTTAATAAAAGATTTAATTTACCTTCAGCTCTATTTAATAAGATATTTTCTTTAATATTTTTAAATTCTTCGATTGCAATATTATGATGAACTTCACCATTTGAATATAAATCAGCTATAACGATTAAAGCTTCTTCATCATGATCATGTTCACATAACCATCTAGGAGATTCAACTAAGATAAAGGAACCAAAGAATAAGATTGAACCGAAAAAGACTTGAGAAGCTAAAGGTATTCTGAAAGAATAACTATTATCGATAAAACTGCAGAAATAGTCTATCCAAATTGATGAAGAATAACCTAATATATTACCAGTGAATTGAACGCAACCTAAGAACCCTCTTTGATCAGGTGAAGATAATTCAATCATATAAGTTGGAGCAGTACCACTTAAGAAGCCTACACCCATACCTGAAATGAATCTACCTAAACCTAGTATGAATAAGTTAGTTGATATTGTTTGAATGAATCCACCGATCGAGAAAATGAGAGCACCTAAACGAGTTGTTTTCCTTCTACCCAATTTATCTGCAACCAGAGTAAGTGATAGAGAAGTTATTAGAGCACCGATTTCAAGTATTGCAACAACGGTACCTATTTGAGTTGCATTTGGGTTATTGAATTCTTCTTTAAAATAATGGTTAACGATGATTGAACTGAAATAACCTTGGTCGTAACCGAAGAGGAAGACACAGATGGAGACAAAGCAGGAGGTGAATACTAGTAGAGGCTTACCGATGAGTAGAGATCTCGGGATATCGTAGTGATCCGGGTTGTTGTCCAAGTCCGAGATTGCGTGTTGTGCGGCTGCGTTAGCGACACGTTCGTTCCCGGCGAGATCATACCCTGCTGGAACTGCTGGAACTGTTGGAAGCTTGCGGTAGTGGTTCGACGCTCCGTTGACGTTGTTCATTGCCAAAGGGAGAGAGAGAGAGGGTGAACAGCAGAGTAAACAGCAGAGAAGCACAGCAGAGAAGAGGCCGGAGGTGGGGAAGAACAGATAAGGAGCGCTTGCGTCAGCGTTTGGCGTTTGGCGTTTTCGTCAGTGTTCGCGCGCGGTTTCGACGGTGAAGCGCACGGAGTTGGCGATGACGTCGTTGGTGTTTGTGGTGCTGGTTGTGCTGGTGGTTGTGTTGTTTGTGGTGTTGTCGTTGGTGGTGGTGTCGGTGCCGTCGTCTCCGCCGCTGGCGACGAGCGGGGCCGCCGTGACGGAGACGACGGCGACGCCGAGACTCGAGAGGACGCCGTGGATGAGGCCGACGCTGAACTCGAGGAACGGTGCAGCGCGTTCAGCGGTGGCAGCAGCGGTGTTGGTGTTACTACTGCTGTTGATGTTGGTGTAGCTGCAGGCGGAGTAGCTCACGGGGCGGTGGTCGACGAGCACGAAGGTGCCGACGTGGTTTGTGCGGAGGCTGTCCATCTGCTTCCCGAAGAAGCTCTTCCACACGTCTCTGCAGATGAACTTCATCGCCTCGAGCGGGTTGCCAACCAACGCGTTGTTTGCGACGTTGCTGGTGCTGCCGGTGGTGCCAGTACCGCCACCAGCAGCGGCGTCAGAGGCCTCTGGGTCGACGAGCAGCAGCTGCGCCGTCTTGAACCCGACGCTGAACCCGATCTTGTTGATGCACGAGAGCGCCGCTGGTCTGTTCACGTCTGCGACGCTGCGCAGGTAGTCGCCGTCGTCATTGGTGGTGGTGGTGGTGGTGTCGTCGTTGGTGGTGTCTCTGTGCGAGCGCACGGCGTGTGCGGCGGTCTCGTTCAACAGGTAGTGCAGGGCAGCGTAGTTGACCATCGCTGTCGGCATGCTGTCGTGTGTCGATGTAGATGTAGATGTAGATGTAGCTGTAGATGCAGTTGTAGTCGTGTGGTGGTGACGTGTGCCTGTAGCTGAGCGAGTCGAATCGAATTGAGTCGAGGCGATTTGGTGATTTTGATTTCAGTTGATTTCAGTTTTGATTTTCGCCAGGCGAGCGGGCGGGACGGACAGGCATTCTAGACAACACAAGACGAAGACAAGACACACACAAGTACACACAAGTACAGACACGACAGACGATTGAACACAATGACACTCGAAAACAGCCCCACTAAGTCCGTCGACCGGGGCGGGCGCACGCGGATGGCACCGCCTCCGCCGCCAGCTCACCTTTCCGAGTTCCTCTCCTACGTCAACGGCACAGCCAACAAAGACAACAAGAATGACAACAACAACAACAACAATAACGATGAGGGGGAGAGGAACGACACTTTCGACGGCCTCGGATTGAACAAAGTCGAGAAGGAGCTGAAAAAGAAACTCAAACTTAGCAAAAGGAGGAGTAATTTAAGTACAGGTACAGTTACTAGTGATCTAACAAATAGTAATAGCAGTATCAATTGGTCAATAGGTTCAGAGATGACAGCTTCAACGATGGATTTAGAAGTAATTCTATCCAAAAGAGATATCCAAGATAGTCTTTCTCAATTTGAAGAACTAAAAATTGTAAGTGAACAATTAAGTGAAGGTTTGAAAAATATTTCTAATTTATTCGGTAAATTTGCTCATGTTGCTGAAAATATATCTCGTTCTAAAGGTAGTGGTCAATACGGTGAATCTCTTGCCGCTTTCAGTAATTATCAATATCTTATATCTAATCAACATCGTTATTTGAGTGAATTTTTAAAATCTCAATTTGCTGATAAATTGAATTCTATTGAAAATGATTTCAATGATTCATTCTCGGAGCGCCAGAAAATCTTCCAAAATGAGTATAAACAACTTGTCAAAGATTTAAGAAATTCAGAGAAATTGGAAGCTAAACTTCGTAAGAGTAAAACAAGAAATTTGATCATTTATAAAAATAACTTGAATGATTTAAGTAATAAATTGAATCAAATCGATCATTTACATCATGATTATTACGTGGATTCTTATAATTTATTAGAGAAAACTCATTCCAAATTACTTTGTCATGCAAAGGAAATCGTTCAACAAGAATCAATAGTTTTCGAGAAATTGTCAGAAAAGACTAAACCTGGTAATGGTTTAGATGGTTTGATAAATCAAGACTTTATACCTGATGAAGATGAAACTTTCATGGATGAAACAATCGATGAATTAGAGTCTCAGCTGATTGTTGAAAATAAAGATGATCATGACTCAAAACACAGCAAAAAAACAACAATAACAACAATTTCATCGTCACCATCACCACCACCATCATCACCACCACCACCATCATCTCCTCCTCCTACCCCTTTGTTGTTCCAATCAACTTCTTCTATAAAGGAAAACTCACCAATGCCTCCCCCAAATGAGTGCAATGAAAATATACAGTCAACCTCCGCTGTCCCCGATGACACTACCAATGGCAATAATGCTAACGACAGTTATAGCGATCACGAAAATGACAGCAACTACGAGAAATGATAGCAAAACCTTGATTAACAATACAATCACTAACCGAATGGTTGCATTCTCCATCTATGTATAATTGAATAATGTATAATATTACAGTATCACCCCACACCACCTCACCTCTCACGTCTCCTCTTTGTCGGCAAAATCTTTATCTAGTAGCTCCTCCTTCACGTTCTCCTGCCAGAGCAAGTTCTGATCAACACCTAACTCCCCTTCCTTCCGTACAGGATCTCTGTAGTACGAATGGTTCACTTTGAGTCTATGTCCAGGCGCAATCTCCCATCCGTCAAAGTTATCCACCGCTAAAACAGTGCTCTCCCACGTCTCAAAAGTGACCCACCCGTACTTCTTGGAAACTCCTGTATCTCTATCCCGAGCCACTACTACATTAGTTGGAACACCGTACTGCGACATCAAAATGAGAAGGTCATGCTCGTTCATCTCGTCCGGCATTCGCCCCACGTAAACCGTGTTTGTATCCCGGAAGTCCCAGTGCCAGCTCCCCTTCACACTGCTGCTACTATCGAGACTATTTAGTTTCTGCGCTGACATTGCATGCGTGTAACTAACTAACCGACTAACTATGAATTGCAGTTGTGGTGAAAATTCATGTTGGTTAGCGTTTCCAAGCCCCTCATTGGCTGTGCACTTTCTTCTTTTTTCCTAGCGACGAGGGGTCGAGTTATAGAAGAAACAAGATACGATAGGTCTGTGAACAAGAGAGTAATTGCTCTACACATTCTCCAAACATCAAACAATGGTCGCAATATCCCCAGCTATTAGAGAGATCAGATTCCTATTACCACAAACTTCATCAGCTCTCAAAACTTTTGTTTCTAATGCTTACCCAGCAATCAAGGCAAAGAATCCATACCTTCCTGTACTTATTAGAGAAGCACAAGGTGTTAAACCAACTGTCGTTGTCAGATTAGACAAGGGAGTTGAAATTAAGAAACATGTCGCTGATTTCACTGACGCAGAACTCAAACATTTGTTGCAAAACCCTTAGATTGACTCATGTTTGTTCATATATTCATTATTTCAAAGAATCACATTTCTTACGCACTTACTCTACTCTTTATAAATCTCTATAATAAAAAAATAACAACTCAAAGATATAATTGAGCAGATCAATATATTTGACTAACAAATAAAAAAATTATTTACTATTTACTATTTACATGTGAATAAAAGTATAAATTCAGTCTACAGAAACATCTGATTCGTTTATTCATTTACTTACTTTACCGTGCACTTTCTTATTTTTAACAATAACTCTATTAGATGTTGCTTGTTTACGAGCAAGCTCAACACCTTTCATTGCTTCTTCTTCTCTCTTTGCACGAACTTCATTATTTTGTTGCATTTCTTTCCAAGTTTCACTAAAATTATCGAAAACTCCCTTTTGTGGAGTTTTAGCTAATTCTTCAGCTGTAGGTAATGGGAACATACCAGTAATTTGCCTAAATTTCTTATTCCTTAATAATTGTGATTGAATAATTGAACATAAACCATTAGCACTAAAATAAACCATAACTGCTGCACTCATATTCCATGTAAATGCAATTGAAGCAAATGGCATAATCATTAAAAATTTCTTCATTTTACCACCAAATTGTTGATTACCTGTATCACCACCAAATTTGAATGCAATAGAATATAATGTTGCAGAAATTAATTGTAATCCAATATATTTATCAGGTTCAACTAAATTTTCAAACCATAAAATACCTTGATTTGATAATCCTTCAACTGGTAAATTCGCCATTTCTCTAATACCGAAAAATGCTCCAACTGAATAAACCATTTGTGTAACCGGTGATAAAAACATTCTAGAATATTTAACACCATTCTTCTTATTTAATAATGATAATTCCATTTGTTTCCTTTGTTGTAATGCCCTATCACCACTTGTCATTGCTTGTGTCATTTCTTTCCTTAATTTCTTAGTTTCTGGCATAATTTTCTGTGATCTAGCCATTGTATCACTTGATTTCATAAATAATGGGAATAATAAAACACGAAATCCAACAGTTGTAACTGCTATTGTTGCCCACCATGGTAAACCACTGAAAACGTGAACATATTCTAAAACTTGTTGAATTATATCACTTGGCCACCATCCATCAACTAATCCAACAGATTTTAAATATCCAATTTGATCTGAATGTAATGTAGTATTCATTAATAATTCTTGCTTTTCATGTAAATCAGCATCAAATCCTAACTTATCTTCAATTATTCTTTCCTCATTATCAATCATTTTCTCAATATTGTGTAAAACTTTTGAAGTCTTGGATTCACCATCAGTTGAATTAAATCTAACTGATAAAATTGGTGTAATTCTAGTTAACCGATTCGATTTAGTTAACCCTAAACTTCCACGAATAACACTGTTCTTTAAGGCAAACATATCTATATTCTTTCCAAACACTGTATGCCCTATCTTAATATCCAACAGTCAACAGATTCTCCTTACCGCCTCATAGATTTTTTTGAAAAATTCCAATCTCTGAATAAGCAGCGTTTCAATTCCCATCAAATTTCATTTCGCTATTACAATTACGCGGATCATAAATGTTTTAACCAATCAAAGTGAAAAATAGTTTCGATTTAATATTCAATGCTATGTAAGTGAAAGTATGTTCAAGGCTACACGTTATTTACTGGCAAAGCTACAACATGATGTTCAGTATTCACCATTCACAGCTGTAACCAATGCATCTTTGCAACTTAAATCTTCATCTACTTGGTCGAGAGATTTTTTCAAACAATTAATCTCAGAAATTAAAAACTTAAAGACAACTGATCCACCAGTTGATGTTATAAAAGAAGTTGGTGATGCTTTGGATGTTTCTTTGCAAATTTCAGATAAAAATGAGAGACTTTATATTTTAAATCAAATATCCTTATGTCCTAAATGGATAAATTATTATTCATTGATGTACAGACAAAATTTTCTTCAAGCATTTCGTGTTTATTCACCAAATCCTTCAATGAACTACATATTGAATCGATTTGTGGAGAAATTAGTCGATAATAAAGATACTGAAAATTTTCTCAAACTTTTCAAGAAATTATACAAGAAATATGATATTAATAATATCGAGAAAGCTACGTTAATTAAATTTATTGAAGCATGTATTGGAAACAAGGACCATACTAGTCTTTCCAAATTTTTCGAAGTTTACATACTTTATACTGGTCCTGAAGAAAGAATAAAGGAAGAAGTTGTATATATTGATGATGCTTTACTCGAATCAATGATTGAGTTTTATGGAAACCTTAAATTAGTTAAACCATATTCGAAATGTGTTGGTTATTATATTGAAAGATTAAAATTACAACCTGAAAATTCAGATAAAATTCATGAACTTAGACATAGAAGTAGTTTAATAAAATTTAATATTTATGTTGAACAACTAGGTGCTATAAATGTTTTAAAAAATAATATGTTTGATTCTTTCCAGTTTCTTCATAGAGAAGATTTTAAACTTGATCATTTTGAATTTTTCATTGAGCAATTCACTAAACAATTACAAGGGAAAGAAATCTCAGTAGATTTGATCACTAGATATATCGATTATATGCATGGATTCAAAACTAAGCGTTCTAAAAATGCATTTTCTAAAGCTTTGAATCCAGATATTCAAATGGCAAGAATCTACAAATGGATAATTGATAAATCAGAAGGAAAACCTGATCCAGAAATCGTTGAAAGCTTTGAAACTATCAAGGAGATGTCCAAAAGCAGAGAATATACGCATCTGAAAGACCATATACCAAAGAAATTCACAGAAAACCAGTTGGATTCACAGATACCATCAAAGTTTACATATAAGCAGTTATCGCTTCAAATTATTCTTCGAATTCTTCGAGACCTTTGTAAAACTTCGGAAACTGATACCGAAAGACTTAATCTTATTGCTGAAATTGCTGCTCATGTCTTTAAGGTAATGATTCAGCAACATCATATAAAGCCAGAAAAATCATGTTTCACTGATCTCTATGAAATATTCGGATATTCGGAAGAGTTGAAGAAACAGATTCCAACAATCAAATCTATAGAAAACCATTTTTATCCCTCACATTCTCTGTAAACTTCTTCCAGGACTACATAATATTACAATTGCAATCATCTTGAATACTCAAACACAACCAGGTTTGCCTAAAATCTCTTGCTGAAATCAACCCAAATCATAATTACCACACCAGTGAGCGCCGCATACGACATCACCAAAATTTTCTCTACCACTGTACACTTTTAAATACCGCAGGTGACTTAGAAAGAAGCACCCACCACCCTCAATGGTTGGACTGAAATCAAAAAATGTAGTAGGCATACACCATACTTTCGTTCTTTACTAAATGTATATCTTCCTATCTTTCTATATTCAAGAAAATAAAAGTTCTTTATGAAGATCCTCATAATTAATCCGAACTCTACAGAGGCGATGACAACTTCACTGGAAGAAGAGATACGATCGTTATCACTACCTGAATCAGTTGAAATTGATTATTATACAGCTTCGAAAAGTTCTAACCCTCCGTCACCGGCCTCAATTAACAATAATGTAGAGGCCCTTACTTCTGCGAAAGCAGTTATCGATGATTTACAGAACACCAGGAAAGAATTACTCACTAAATATAATGGTTATTTGATTGCTTGTTATAGTGATCACCCATTAGTCGAAGAAATAAAGAAATATATTAGAACTGACGCCGTAGTTATGGGTATTTTTCAGGCTTCTATGTTATATGCTTTGCAGAATGCAACTATGAAAAGGAAGGCTGCAATTTTAACATCAGGTGTTGAGTGGGAACCAATTTTAGACGATGCTGTAAGACAATTCTGTGGGCACCAATTGAACTCTTTTCCAAATTCTAAATTTGAGAAAACGCTTGCTGTCGGAATTCCCGTACTAGAACTCCATGAAGCAAAATCATACCCAACAGTTCAAGAAAAAGTTGCATCTCTTAAAAAGTGTGATGTCAGACTTATTTTGTTGGGATGTGCCGGATTTAGTTGCTTGAAAAATAAATTACAGAGGGATTTCCCCGACTTAACTTTTGTCGATTCCGTAACGACAGGTTTATTGATGCTTAAAAATTTTATAGAATTGAATACTATGTAAATGTCCCTATTATGAGTTATTTGCATGCTTAAGGTTTGCCAACATTAAGATTAAATCTTTCTCAAAGTCCTCTTTAGAATCTCCTTGGATTTCAATTTTACTCGAATTCAGTTTCTTCAACAACAATCTGAGTTGTATTAAATCTAGATTAGAGGTCTCAGATTGAGTATCTTTGTTTACATTAGGTTTTCCTACTTGCTCTTTGGTTTCTTTTTTGTCTGACTCAAAAGATGAAAGACTCCCCTCCGATGTTTCGATTTCAGATTCAATGCTCAAACTTCTCTCATTTGCTCCTTTTTTTGGTTCTTTTCTTTGTCTTCTCACTCTTCGTCTCTCTCTTTTCTGCCTTTTGCGAGGACAATTCCACTCTTCTAAATTCAATATATCTATATGATGATGTGATCTGGTACGTTTTGCAGGTGATACATGAGTTTCAGCCTCAGTTAATGATGTCATTCGATGATTGGAATCACTTTCGCTGTTGTTAATCATTTCTTCACGTTTGATGCTGTTAATGATGAAAGATTTCATATCAGTTGTAATGCATGAACTGTTAATTTCTCCAGAGGATATAGACTCTGGTATACTGTTGCTATCTATATCAATGATAACAGTATCGTTTTCTGGATTAAAGGACTCCTCTTTCGATGACACCATATCATCAGTAATAGTTGTTGCTCCTTCATCATAAGCATCTGATGTACCTAAAGTATCTGACTCCAGAGTAGAACGAAAACCTTCTATAAAGGGCACAATATTTCTTTTTTGAGCAAAGCTTATGAAATGATCGGCTATGTCTTTATCCAACAACGGTAAAAGATGCAAGACATATTGGGTAACAGCAGGTGATATCACAATTCTCTCATCAAGCAGGTAGGTAAGTCTACTTCCGAATATTTCAATCCAAGAAGGAGGAATGCTTAAGTTAGTTAGACAAGACAATAAATTTGCCAGTTTCTGGCCGTAGCTGATCTCATCATAAGGAAGATTAGCTGTTTGTAAGCATTCTTCCAAAACTTCAGGAATAGTGTGAGCAAAAATCACAGGCCATTTATTAGCAATCGGCAATGCAAATATATGTTGTAACAACTCTAGTCTACAATTTGATGATAGACAACTTAATATTTTAGAATTATGCAAAAACCAAATGAAAACTTTATAATTATTATCGAACTTTATCTCATCTTCAATAGCATATTGCTTCAAATTCTCTAATATTTTCTCTTCATCAATTTTTGATAGTGTCAATTCTTCTTGTGCAAGAAATTCAGGAAGATTCATTTTAAGCTCAAAATTCAAAAGCTTTGGGTATTTGTATGTTTTGTCAAGAAGTAAACATAAAAGAGTAAACCTTGTTTGATCAAGTTTATTACAAGATATATCTAATAATTTCCCTTTGATGTCTTCTTCAATCCAAGTTAAATTGCTTAAAAGCTTAACTGAAAAAAAGTCATCATTGGCAGATTTTTTAAACAATAGCAAATCAGTTTCAAAAGTTTGGAAAACTTCTAAAAGAGAATCAGCTTCAACAAATTTCTTATCTGCTTTCAAATACAACTGTAAGATGTAATCAGTGACTAATGTAAGAATACAACGGTAGTCTTGTTCAGAAAGTACTGATTTGTGATAAGGAAGAGAAGTAATAACAGAGAATTTAAGAAGTGATAATAGTATGTTCATAGATGACAAACTATATTTTTCAAGGAGCATCAATATATCGGAGACTATGACTTTTTGCTTGAGAAAACTCATTGGAAACGATGAAAGATTTGCTTTCCATTTATCAACATCAGATAACCAGTAACATTGATCTGCTGGTATCGTTTGTATTGTAGATGTAGCGTTGAAAAGGATTTGCAAAATTGAATCGGAAATTTCAGTACGAGTACTCAAAAGATTGAAGGGTTTCAATATAGCCGTCAATAAAGTCGCTTGATGTACAGCACTATTAGTGGAATAAAAATGTCGTAATAAAGCGTATGCCAGGCGGTAGTAAAGAGTTAGATAGCTTTGATCATCTGTCCACTGAAGTTTACCTGATGATGATTTCTTAAGATTGAATGGAAACATAACTAAGTCAGTTACAGTCTGAAGTTTTTCCGGTGGCATATTTTCAATAGAGGCTAGCTGAAAGTTGTATATAACCGATTTCCATGCCTCTATTGCTAGTTGCATACCATTAGGTTGTGAATGAAGCTCACGAAAGACTTTGAGAAAGTGGGTATAGTTGTTCCATTTTTCAAGCAAAAATCCCTTTCTATCATAACAAACCATATAGAGTGAGTAGGACCAGATCTTAGCTGTCTGAGCATAGAGTTGTAAGTGTAGCAGGTACATCAGCGTTTCACACAAAGCTTGACCTATAGTCATCCATGTTTTCAGACCAGCCTCAACATTTGATTTTAAAGTATGAAATGACCCATCTAGACTTTCAGACAATATTTTATATATAACAACCTTAGATTCATTGTTTCTCGCAGCAGATGTCAAAATAGAGATAGCAGAATTCAATATCTTGATATAAGCAGGAACATCAGTATTCAAGATGCAATAAAACACATGACTGAATATTTGGTACCCACATTTACCAAGCAGTGATGGTTTTAGTATGATAAATTTTTTCAAGATATTAAGTTTCTCTGCTGTTATAGACGCACTGTTGAAATGTTTCATCTGAATTAAGGCAATACTGAGGGATTCCATTTTATCAAAGAGGTTTTGGGGTAATGCTTTTATAAATTGCAAAATTGCTATACTTAAACTTTTGGAAATATATTCACTTTTCATTAATACAGTCACAATTTTGTAGAGTATGGGAATATCAGGTAATAAATCCGCCAAGGGTAGCAGCGATGAGACAAGCTTTAGTCCTTGGGATGCAGTCCGGAGTTTAAAGGCATTCATTTCTTTGGGTATAACATGCGTAAGCTGAGAGATACTTGATCTCACTGAAGAAACAATGGATCTCAGTATATTATTTGTGAAAAGAGTATGTGATGTAAGAAGTTTACTGTTGTTTTTTAAAAGATGATTTAAAGAAGCATAGACTTCATATTGCCTTGAGAAGTTTTTATCACTCAATGCCGATCCCAAATTCAGCAAAATGTTGGCTAGATTTGGATGATCTCCAGGAATCTGCAATACGACTCCAACTTGCCATGTATCATTCTTGGTCAAATTCTGCTTTAGTATTTCATCAATTGTAAAGCTATCGTTGAAACTGTGTTTATTGCTTAATTTCAAAATTGACCGTGGCGTTCCTCCTTTTATAGGAGACGAGCTCAATGGCTCGCATTCTATATCGCTTGAAAAAGCAACTTGTTTCTTTTGCTTAGGGGTACATATGCGTTTGGTCGGAGATGACATTAGCTCTGTCAATTTCTCACCTGCGGTTTCTAGAGAAATTGATTGAAAAGCTGTCTTACTTTCATGTGACTGAGTAGTTAAAAAATTTCTACTATTTCCCAAATCAAAGTCAAGCTCTTCTTCTAAGGAAGACGTACAACTTGAAGTTATAATTTGAGTATTTGGTAGTGTAGTACTAGTTGTCCAATTAACACACTCAGATTGGCTTTTTATACTATAATTTGTGGGGTTCAAGGGAAATTTCTTGACATCATCGTAAGCTTGGTTTTCTGTACTCAAATTTTCTGATAGAGTTGTAGAATTAGGTGTTTTCTTTGAAAACGATTTCAAGAATATTTCTTTAGCTATTGGTGCTATTTTCGGGCTTGAATTTAAAGGTTGTAAAAATTTACCAGTATTTCTATCATTTGGGGATCCATTTAGAGTTGCACACTTTTTTTTGCGTTTCATATCAGCATATCTCTTATCCAGTTTCCCCAGAGATGTTTTTTCTTTGCTGCAAACGCTGGAAACAGACGGATCGGAAATTATAGATGTATCGGTCAATGGTGAATCTAGTTTGAGTTTTTCCTCCAAATTGATCGCCACTAATGGTTTTCTTTCACTGGTAAATGACATTCCATTTATATGAAAGTTTTCAGAAAGGTTTGATCTGCTAATTATATAGCTATTTTTATTTCTCTTTTTTGAATGTATTCAATGTGTCAAACAACGCGTTCTGCTGCAGGCAAGTTAAAAAATTCATGACAGATCTGGATGGGGCTCAGACAAACGCGTCTTTTTAACGTTTCAGTCACGTGAAAGCAGTTGCATTAATGGATATTAGATTTGTGTGAATCTTTTACGTTACTACTTATAAATATCTAGATGTTACATTGTTGTTGTTAAGATACCAAAATCTTGTTCATAAGCTGGAAGAATAACAACTGGAATTCTAATATAGAATTCATTAGCATTGGCAATATGCTCTTTGGCTTTAAACAACATTGATCCATTACTATCAACAAAAATATTCTTGAAGAAATTCAAAGGCTTATTCTGTGTTCCACTTGAATTGTCCTCACTTTTGGAGGTGATATTTCGAGATGTGGTTATAAAGCGAACTTGGATGTAATACTTGTTTATGAATATATCTGTTTTAAATTGCGGCTCTGTTTCAGTAGGTATAAAAATGTCTGTATTCATGGCAGCTATGTTGATCGTGTTGGTCATCTTTTGAAATAGAATTGATTCTAAAGTATTGTTATCAAACCTGGAAGAAATCTCGTCATATGGACCCTTCTTTAGGTAATTATCACTGGTGAAAACTTGATGCTTCAACAACTGAAATTCTACACCTGTTGTGGCATAATCCCCTTGTTTGAAATCAATGTGCAAATTAATTGAATCACCGGTTTTGAAAACTATTTTGTTTAATGTTATAGTAGCGATCGAGTCATGGTTCTGTTTTATGACATATTTTACTTGCTGTTCCTTTGGGAGAATATAATCATAGTCCAAATTTGTTTCAGAGTCACTCTCAGATGGTTTGTGCTTTTGCGAAAACTTCGAATCGGTCAATATTTGCATGAGATTTTCACGTACATTGAACCTGAATTGTTTGGATGATATTTGTTCTTTTTCAAATTCCTCTTGTACCTTGACTATACTGTTGATATTTGCGGAATCAAGTTTGTCTAACGTCTTAAGAAAGCCATCAACATCTTCGTCTAATTTTGATATGCTTGACAAGTCGGCATTTAATTTATTACTTTCATTGGCAATATCCGGGCCGTACAGTTTTGTTGTTTTATCGTTCTTCGACGCTAAACTTTTCTTCAGGTTCCAAAAACTTATGCGTCTAAATTCAGATGTTGTATTGGTAATAGAACCATTTTGATGGGTCAAAGAATGTTTTGTTACATCGTTAACATGAAACTTTTCCAAATTAACATTGAGGGATGCCTTTTCTAGTTTATATACTGGTTGTCTCCCAAACTTATCAATAAAGGTTTGAACTTTGAGAGGTACAAATACAGTTCTTTTTTCGACGTTCGATCCCACCATATGTTGGTATCCTAGTATGAAATTATAATTTATCTGTAAAGTTTCGGTGATATATGTCGGAGGAAGTTCCTTTGGTAATTTGCATGATATTAAAAATGATTTGGTCTCACTATTAGAGCCTGATTGCTGATCTGGACAGAGCTCCAGCTCAGAGAAGATAATATTTTGTGTTGAACTGTAAAAGGGAATGAATTTCATCTTATTCTGAATATTTGCGTCATCAAAGGTATTCAATTCAGTATTATACAGAGAGTTAAAACCTGATAAAAGTCCATCATCACTATCATCTGACTGAAGATCAGCATTCAGTCCGTGAATCCCTGCAAATTTCCCTTCGATGATGGTACTCTTTTGCAAATCTTTGAATTTTCCATAATCTAACAGTGTTTCGTTTATAGCATAGTGACCTAGTATTTGACAGTACCCTAAAAACAATGTTTCCTTCAATGGGCTAATATTCTCTTTTTTGAAGCTATCATTATCACTGTCTAAAGTTTGTAAAAACAATGATCTGGTTACATGTGAGAGTTGAGATGAAAATCGATGTCCAAACCATCCATCAGAACTTGAGTGGGTATCTGGGTTCAGTGTTTTCGTATCGCCTGCTGATTCATTGTTTGCAAATGGATTATTCAATTGTATACCCAATGAGTCCTTTTGTTTTCTATTTCCGGTGTGTTTGAGTCTGACCAAGATTGACAACTCATCAGTACCAGCAAACACTGGCGAATTCTCATAGATAAATTGAGCTTCTAAAAAGTCAGTAAGTTGCTTTCTATGTACTCTATATGTCACCATTGATATTTAATCTTGAATCTTGTCACCTTGCTAGTTCTCGTGACTCATTATTCGTATCACTCTTTGGTGCACCAGATTTACATGTAGATATTTGTTGAGAATTGAAGATGTATGGTACGGACCGTGTCTTGTCGATCTCGGTTTCCAAAAAGGGGATTCACAAAGCAAAAATTGAATGTACGCTATTGTTTGTTTTTTTTTGGCCCGCCTAGAAGTATGTACTAAAACTTTTAAAAGTTGGCTTCTTATTCCTATTGCAATATCCGTAAGTAAGCCCCCTCCATTGCTTTATAAAAATCCTGATATAGTTTGAAAAAAGATTCAAGCTCTATAATAGTGATGAGCTACTTTGACAATCTTTCAAACTCACGCTTTCCATCCTGTATTTGGTGCATTTTTCTCTTGAGTTTGTTTTCGTTCTATACATACGAGAACCTTCTCTTGCAAGCTCGTTTTTGTTTCAAATTACCCATAGTAAATTTGGTATCAGCATTGAATCATTTTGAAATTTTTGCTGCTGTGCCTTCTACCGACACTTTTGATTTGTATTTAAGTTTGGCAAAAACATTTGATGCTTATAAGGAGGATTATCTGAGACATTACAACAATTACCTTCTTCTTTTGAACACATACGTTGTTTTGAATAAGTCCACTATTGCACTTAAATATCAAGCATACAAAAGTTACTTGAATAAAGAGTACAAAGCCCTAGATCAGTTTGTTATAGGTTCTCCGATTGTCGAATTTAGTCAAAACCTTTATGTATCAAACGCAAGTAAGAAAGTTACAGAAAGCAAATTCATCACTGAACATCAGCATATTCTGGAACTACAGAACTATAAGCATAACTATGAGCTATTTTTCAACAATTACATCTTGCCCTTATATCAATCACAGCCCTCATGGGGGGATGAAAAGATTCCAGTGAAACTGACAAAAGTATGGAAGATGTGGACAACAGTCAACAATCTTCAAGTTGGTGTGTTATTTTGTACTCTCACAATGACAGCTCTTTCATCAATTGTATGTGTTATCGGCGCTTGGCATCCAAAAACTCTATCAAACAGCAAACTTGCAGCACTGTTTATCTCACTTTTTGTTGGGCTATACGTAACGGATGCAATCCTAATTTGTATTTGCTTTGGCTTCAAAATTACAGCAAATTATTTGATAGTTGATGCTGAAAGCAAACGTAGTATTACTTACCTTTCTATTCAATTTTTTTGGTTGCTTTTCATTGGTTACTTCATTTTTAGCTGGGTGGTAAGGTTCAGAATAGAGCTTTCAAATCATAGAGAAGAAGATGAACAGCACAATCAGAGTTTACACCAACAAATGGAGCAACTTTCGAACATGTCAGTTAAGGATGATAGCCTAAGTAAAAACCAAAGGCTTTCCAATTTATTTGACAAAAGATTTGTTAAAATCATTTCATGTTACCTCCAGAAGGGAAAAAAGTTCATAATGCAAAATAAAGCAAATATTTCCTTTGTTTCCGAACCACCTAAGGCTTCAGAAACAGAATTTTCAACAAGGGAGATATCATGTGAAGAAAAGGATCACGAAAAAGGAGAGTCTTCTGCTGAGACGTATGATACACATTTGCTGTGCTCAAATGACCCCAGCAATACTTTTAAAGGTTTAGACGTTGTTTCTGCAATTGCAGCAATAAATCCTGGCCTAATGTCTTTTCCTCTGATTTCTAAATCAGAATATTTATCTCGTGAAGGTCCAATAAAAACACTAGCATATTCCATGGAGGCAAATTCTTCATCTCATGATTCAACACATATAGCTAACAAAACTCATGAAAGTCTACCAACTGGTAATCTAGAAGAACGTAAAAAGCATTTCTACCAACAACCTTGGGAAACCGTTCAACTCAATGCTGACAACGGTGAGAAAAGTGAGTACAATATTGATACCACTATTGCTATGTTACCTTCTGCTTTTTTTGCCAGCCAAGCTTCAGTGGGACTTCAAAGCAAAGAAATTTTAGGGGTTTCAAATTCAAGTGATTCTTCGTCGAATATAAATGAAGCAGAATGGGAACAAAAGAGTGGGTTAAGCTTGAAAAATTCAGGAAATAGTTTAATCGAAAGTAACTCACCACACGCAAACAAAACAAAATCTACTCAGATATCACACTCCAGTAAAGAAAGTCACACACAAAGGCTTGATAGTAAACAATTAAAAAAAGCAACGAAAACTAAGCTGAATTACGAATTTTTAATTCCTAGCACAACTATGTTTTCTGGCTCGACAGAAAGATCGGGGAATGAAGATGAAGTAAACGAGGGCAAAGCTATCAATGAAATCGAAGGTAGTGAATGCAGCACTTCTTTTGTCAACAGAGTCTCTAACCATCGAAATAGTGTATAGTCTTCAATTTATAACTTTTTAGCTCAAAACATTGTTAACTATCAATTGCTACTGTGGCTGGTGAGCAAAATATGTAGTTCTGCGGCTGGTGCGAAGGTGTAATATTCATCAAATAAAACAACTTTATATGCAATATCTCTGAACGAACCGAGAAACTTCCAGCTTAAATGGAATTTCCAAAGGATATATCATATGATGAGAAGCTTTGTACGTTACAGATCAATAATTTACGAAAGACAAAACCACTAGTTACAAGTAATTGTAAATTTCATATTGGACATATTTATCGTGAAATTGCGTACCAATTTGATCAAATTAATCTCAAGATAGGAGATATTGATACTGATAATAAGAAATTCGAATCAGATCTTTTTTGTGAAACAAAAACTATTAGTGCTACACCTGCTCCAATAAACCTATTAGTGCATGAATGTATAAGGCACAATTGTTCAGTTCAATTTCTACGTGAAGTGATTGATCAATATGATAGTAATGGTGATATTTATGGTATGAAACTTTTAGTTGCTTTGAATAGGTTAAGGAAAAGTATATGGGAGTATAATTTACTTGAACGTGTTAATTATATTGAGGAAAATTATATTAGGTGGCCTTTTAGGAGATGTGTTTTCGAAATGGAGTGTATTAATGAGGTCAAGAGATCATTGTATAACAGGTCAACAATTGTTACTAAAATTTTACATAAGGCAAATCATTATAAGGGACTTGATCCTCGTGCAGCTAATTCAATGATTATTTTTGATAAACTTCATGAAGAATTTATTGAACAGTCAAATGATGATGATTTAGGGGGTTTCTTTTCATTTGAGTCAATCAGTCCAATAGCTTTACTCGAATGTATTAAAGGTTTAGGTATTGATATTGATTCAGAAGATGTTATTGATGATTATACTGAATCTTCGAGGAAAAGGCGTATTATGTAGTTTGATTATTAATTTTTAATTAGTCTTTAGAATTTTATACAATAATATACAATGGTAGGAAAGAATGTAATTAACATCTTATGTTGTTACCTTATCTTCCTCGTTTAAAGAATCAATAGGTGTTTCACTCTTTGAAGGAGAAACTCCTTTCATTGAATCATCATCCAAGATAGAATCTGGATCATTTGTACCTTTTGAATCAGTTTTACTTCCTAAGTTCCCATCTTCATCATCACTTTCATCACTTTCTTCTTGAATAATAGCAGTTTCATTTTCCTCGTCCCAAATAACTGTAGGATTAGGTATGAGTCCACCATCTGGTTTCAACAAGCCGAATTTTTTATCAAATTCAGAGAAATCAATAGATTTATGTTTATTAGTGACATAAATTTTTAAAGCTTGAGATTCTAAAATCATTGAATCAGAATATAAAACTGATGTATCCAGATTGTATAATCTTGCATTTTTGAAAATCAAATGAATATCAAACATAAATTCTTCCAATGTATTGTATGTCCAATTATTCATTCTCCTTTTCACTGTATCAAAGGCAATTGGATTTTTGATAATTACATAATAATCTGGATAAAATCTTCTTGGTGGTTTAGAATTGAAAATTTTACACAATTTTCTACCTGATGGATCAGTAAAGTTTTGTAAATGATTTAGGATTTGTGTCATTGTAGTCTGTAAAATATGACGATCTTCAGGTGATGGTTCATTTGATGGATAAATTTCTCTTGATAGTGGTAATGTACCAAAATTCTTCCTTCTACGAACAGGAGGACCAATTGGGATTGTGTCTGTAATATTAGTCAATGAGTCAGTAACACTATTTTTAACAGAAGTTTTCTTAGTTGTCTTTTTAGAGCTAAATTTTGGACGTTTGCTACTATGTAAATTTTCATTACTATCATCATCATTATCATCATCTTCTTCTTCAATACCAGTTGAAGAAGCAAGATTTTCATCACCATTTGCTGCAATTTCAGACTTAACAGATTTCTTCTTTCTTTTCTTTGATTTTGAAATAGATTCATCATCATCATTATCATCACTTGCATAACCTTCAATTTGTCTTAACCATTGTTCTTCAGAAATATTTTCATCATAATGAGTTGTTTTACGTTCTCTTGAACCACGACCATAATTAATATTATCATCAGGGGTTGCAACTTTTTCAACAATTTCTTGATGATAAACATCAGGTAATTCAGATTCTGTAATTAATCTTGGATAAGATTTATCCCAATTTTTCTCTCTTTCTTCATCAAGTTTAACGAAAATTGCAATTTCTTCATCATTTCTAGCAAGTAAATTATTTAAATCTTCATCATCAATATCATCATCTTTAAATTTAGATTGTTCTTCAGTTTCAATTAATTTTCTTAATAAAGCTTCTTGTTCTTCAGCTGTTGATTTTTGATCAAATTTACCAGCTTGAATAACTTTACCATCAATATCTAATTTTTGATGAGCTTTCTCTAAAATATATTCTTCAATTGAATCAACTGTAATTAATCTTAAAATTCTAACTTCATTTTTTTGACCAATACGATGAGCACGATCTTGAGCTTGTAAATCTTGATGAGGATTCCAATCAGTATCAAATATAATAACAGTATCAGCAGTTTGTAAATTTAAACCTAAACCACCAGCTCTAGTTGAAAGTAAGAAAACATCATAAGGTGAATTTTCATCATTAAAATCTTTTAATAATGAAGTTCTATCATCAGCTTTTGTATCACCATCTAATCTCATATATTTAATATCTCTAAATCTTAAGAAATCTTCCATTATATCCATAATTTGAGTCATTTGAAAAAACATTAAAACTCTATGACCAGTTGCTTTGAATTTTGGTAAAATTCTATCAAGTAATTCAAATTTACCACTTGTCCTCCAAATTAAATCATTATTTTGATGTGATGGATTAATCATATCTTCAATTGCTTGAAAAACAAATGGATGATTACAAATTTTCCTTAATTGCATTAATTTATTATTCATACCTTTAATACCAATAGCTTTATTTTCTTCATCACCAATGAAAAGTGTATTATATTTAAGCATTTGATGATACATTTTAGCTTGTAAAGAAGATAATTTACATCTAAGTACTTTTTCAACTTTATTTGGTAAAGATTTTTCAACATCTTTTTTCAATCTTCTTAAAAGGAAAGGTCTTAAAACTTTATGTAATCTTCTAATAACTAATAAAGTTTCTTCTTCTGATAATTCAATTTTATCTTGACCACCAGTATTAGCAAAAGGTGTATTAAACCATTCATCAAAAGATTTAACAGAATTGAAAATTTTCGGTAAAACAAAATTTAATAAAGCCCATAATTCAGGTAAATTATTTTGTAATGGAGTACCAGTTAAAATTAATCTATAATCAGTATGATAAAATTCATTTAATGTATAAGATAATTTGGATTTAGTATTTTTCATTCTATGACCTTCATCTATAATCATATGAACCCATTTAATTTTAGATAATAAATATTTATCTTTAATAATATATTCATAAGTTGTTAAAAGTACATTAAAATCTTTATTTTTAACTCTTTGAGCTAATTCTTTCCTATAAGATGGTGAACCTTTATAACTAATTTTTTTCAAACTTGGAGCCCATTTATCGAATTCATTATTCCAATTTGGTAAAGTACTTAATGGAACAATAACTAAAAATGGACCTGGTAATTTTTTAACTTCAGTAATATAAGTTAATAAAGAAATTGTTTGAATAGTTTTACCTAAACCCATTTCATCAGCTAAAATACCATTTAAATGATTATTATATAATGAAACCATCCATTCTAAACCTCTTAATTGATATTCTTTTAAAGTACCACCAACTAAAATTGAAGGTTGCTTTTCAACTTTCTCCTTAATTCTATGAGCAACTTGATAATAATCATTATTTAATTGTTCTTCCTTTTCATCTGAATTTTGATCATCATTTTTAATTTCATTTTCATCAATTTCATGACCAACTTTAACCATTTTTTCATGAGTTTCCTTTTGTTGATCTCTAACAGCTTCAGTTAAACTACTTAAGAAGGCATTAGTTTGATTAAGTAAATGAGTAATTCTAGTATCTTTAGTTTGATCTAATAATTTAACATAAGCATCTTCATCATTAGCCTTTAAAGCTTGTAATCTTTGCTTTGCATTTCTTTCAATTCTACGTTGTTCATCTTTCTCACTTTGTTGATGAAATAGAATTAAAGATTTTGCCAATTTTTGAGATTTTAATTTTTTATCTAAGATTGAATTTTTCAAAATATTTGAAGCATTAACTAAATTTTCTTGACGTTCGATAACTTCTGATTTTTCCTTTAATAATTTTAAATCATTTTGTTGATTATACAATGTATTAACAATTAAAGAATCATCTAATGAAATATTTCTAATTTTGGCAGAAAAGTTAGGTAAATGATTAAGTAATAACATATTTTGATGGAAAATACCGGATAAAATATAACCTTTTAAATTTTTCTGATATTGAAATAATTTGAAAGATTCATAATCGAATTTAAAAGATTCATCAATTTCAGATAATTTTTTATAATCATCCAATTGTTTTTGAATTAATAAAGATTCATGTAATTTTGATAATTCATTAGCAGTTTCAATATCTAAAGCTTCAGGATAGATTGAAGGTGTGAAAACTTTTGATTTTGAGGAATTGAAAAAATCATAAGAAATATTACCTTTAATTTGAGGTAAAACAAACGAATCAACTTTAGCAAGTGGATTTTGAACAGGTTTTTTCTCTATATTTGGGAAATCAATTTCCAATTTCTCAAGATTAACAGGTGGATGAGGTGGTAATTGGTATATTATAGTTTCAGATTCAACGGGTGCAGGTTCAGGTTCAGGTTCATTTTCACCGATTAAATTTGTTTCTGTATTTGAAGGGTCATTTGTTGAAGGAGTAGCAACAGCAACAGAAGGTAAAGTTGTTGGAGTTGGAGCATTGGAAGCAGTTTTAGATTTTGGTTTTGAAGGTTTGGCAGGAGTTTTCCTCTTTTTCTTTTTAGGCTGAGCTTGTGGTTTCTGTTTTGAAGTTGGATCCTGCTGCTGCTGCTGCTGCTGCTGTTGTTGTTGTTGTTGTTGTTGTTGTTGCAGTTGAGCTTGCTCTTGTGCCTGTTTGTAAAGGTTTTGCAATTCAAGGGATTTGGAGTTTTGAGTAGCTTGTTGCAAATTATGAGGTGAGGAGATTGTTTGTTGTACTTGCTCCTGTATTGGTGCAGGTGGTACCTGTGGTACCTGTGGCTGCTGATTTTGAAGTATTTGCTGTTGCTGCTGCTGTTGCTGTTGCTGTTCAAGTTGAGCAAGATACTGGAGTTTCTGTTGTTGCTGGAATTGAGCATTGCTTGATTGTTGTTGGGTGTTATTTGGGAGTATTCTTTGACTAGTAGATAATGGAGTAGCAACATGAGAAGCTGTATTAGTAACATTTGAGTTTTTCTGCTTTTGAAATTGTTCATACGACGAAGTTATTAAATTGACAAGTTCTGGAGGAATCATTTGATTTTGAATGAATTTTTTGAAAGTGGCGATTTGGAATTTCAATATATGAGCTTGAACGGGATGAAAGATGGAAGAAGGTTGATTAGAAGATGGAGAAGCAGAATTATTGATGTCCGGGGTTTGATTGGATGGTATATTTTGTGCAGATTGGGGAGGAACCTGATGAGGTATTTGTTGATTTGGCTGAAACTGTGGTGGCTGGTGGTTTTGCTGTTGTTGCAGCATTTGTTTCTGATACGAAGCTAGGAGATTATCATTGTCGATAGCAGGGTTCACATTCATCTGCAGAGGAGACTGATTTTGGGAGTGTGGTTGCGAACGCTGGTACTGCTGTTGTGCTGGTGGTTGTGGTGGTGGCTGATTTTGATACTGGTATTGATATTGATATTGCTGCTGCTGCTGCTGCTGTTGCTGTTGTTGTTCCATGGAGAGGATATCAGGATTGTTATTCATTGAAAGATTGTTGTTGTTAGTATTAATAGAAGTAGAAGTACTAGGTCCATTTGCTCTAGCCTTTTGTTGTAAATGAGCCTGAATTTTCCTGAAATTTGGATCGTTAGCCAAGATGGTGGATAATTTTATATATTGAGGTAAACGATTAGCATTTGGACCGTGTTGAAATTTTAATTGTTGTAAACGTTTATAAATTTCTTGGATTTGAGAAATTGATAGAGCAGATTGGTTGAAGTTTTGATTTATTGACTCGTTTGCATTCGGAGTTTGAGCTTGAGAAGGGTTTTGGGAAGGATTTTGAGAAGGATTTTGAGAATGACTTTGTGTGGGGAGATTAAAATCCATTATTGAATGGTGATAT
Organism: Pichia sp. yHMH446; assembly: GCA_030555725.1. Lineage (NCBI taxonomy): Eukaryota > Fungi > Ascomycota > Pichiomycetes > Pichiales > Pichiaceae > Pichia > Pichia sp. yHMH446. The sequence goes on from JANIWQ010000016.1 coordinate 98,389, forward strand.
GCAAGTTATAATTAGAGAAGGTTTTTATTAGGGTTAGTTTATTAAGAAGAGATGAAGATTAAAAGTACAATTGAGCAATGAGATAGATAGAGGTACTGCAGCGTGATAGAAGGAACGCGTCTGACAGTACTAGATGATTATATGGTTAGTTAGTGAGATATGCAGGTAATGAGTTGTCGCAGAAGTGTAGTCCTTAGTGGGCTGAGCAACGGGACAGTAGTGGGTAGAGTATAGGAGATGCAGGACACGTCGAACAAAGGGTAGCAGACAAGTGGGAGGTAGCAAGACGGAAGGATGGAGGTATGACAGAGAAGACCGTTGTCTGTGATTGTCGTGCAGTGTTTTGTTTGTTTGTGTTTGTGTGTATGTTTGCGTTTGCGTGGAGATGCTGCCGTGTCGTGTCGGAAGCGTTTGTGTCTGTCTGGTTGCAAGGGCGCCCCTCTCCTCTCCTCCTCTCCTCTCGCTGGCGGGAGCGGGAGCGGGAAGCACCTGCACAGCCCGGCTGCCATCGCCCGCCCGTGCCAGCAGCAGCAGCACAGCACAGCACAAAGCAGCTGAATACAGAACAGCTAAACACAAACAGTTGAACACAGAACAGCTAAACATATCTAGTTAAACAAACAGATAGACAGCTACAGCGGCACAGGAGCAGCTGGCTCAGAGCCCGCCCCAGCGCATACGCCACGCAACTACAGATACGGGTGCAAACGGTGCAACCGGTGCAACCCGACCCGCCGACGACTCCCTGGGCCGTCCCGTGTGCAACCAGTAATGTAGCAAGAGGCCCCTGCGGTGCCAGCCACGCAAACCTCTATCCACGTCCACGTCTATCCGTCCACGTCCACCTCTGTCCGTCCACCTCCCAGCTGCTGCCATTGTGCGGGCCCGCGCCGCGCCCCGTCCGCCAATCATGCACGGCCGCGCCCAAGTCCGGTTGTGCAGCCCTCGCGCGGCTGTACCCGTCCAGCTGATCTCCGCCGTTGTGTCACGCAGAAGCAGCAGGGAAAACACCATTACCTACCTACATACCTACATACCTACCCACACCTCCTACCTCCTACAGCTGGGGCACAGAGGCACCGTCGCCCCGCATGTCGCTGCCGCCGCTCAGCACAGCGATCCCGTCGCCGACCACCGCTTCCCGGCGTATGATCTGGCCGCGGCCAAACTGGCTGCGCTCGTACCGCTCCAGCACCTGCACGCAGTGGCCCAGTCTTCTCAGTTCGGCAACAACACTCGCATCGATACCCTCCTCAACGTCGACCCATGTCTCCCGCGTGCTTGCAGGGCCGTCGGCGCCCAACCCTGAGTCAGTGTGTTTCAGCTCCGGGTGCGAGGAGAGGCAGATCCGTGGCGCATCAAGCGCTTCCTGCGGATCCATCCCGAACAGTATCATGTTCAGGTAAACCTGTACGTGCGCCTGCGGCTGATTGTACCCACCCATTATACCGTACGCGGCATACAATTCTTCTTCTTCGCCCACGCACTCTCCGCCTTTCGTGATCATACCGGGTATAATAGTATGGTACGGTCTTTTACCGCCTTGCAAACAGTTCTTCGCTGCAGGGTTCAAACTGAAATTACCACCACGATTCTGCATCGTAAATCCTCTACCTGGTATAACTATCCCGCTACCGAAAAGTTCATAGACTGAATTGATGAACGAACATGCGTTCCCTTCTTCATCGACTGCTGTCAGATAAACTGTATCTGATTTGAATTTAGAGTCTGGCCCTTCGTTGATCAAAACTGACTCTTTCGAAAACCTAAGACTCTTCCCACTCAAATACTCATCACTCAGTATCTCTTTCAAAGCATCTTTATCCGCACTTTCACTCCCTCTATCATAATCATAGTCATGGTCAAAAACGTGCTCTTCAGATTCTTTGAACGCCAATTTCAGCGTCTCAATAATAACATGCAAGTATTCTGCGGAATTATGTTTCATCTTCGACAACTCAATCACACCATTTTGATCCAGGTTTTTGATCAACCCTAAAGCTATCAAAGCGATAATGCCGGACCCATTAGGTGGAATCTCCCAAAGTTTCTTACCTAAAAATTCATAGCTAATCGGTTCAACAAACGTTGACTTATGGTTACGGAAATCTTCTCTACTGAAAACGTGTCCTCTACCATTCAACTCAGCAATAATATCATCAGTAATATCACTATCGTAGAAACTCTCCTTACCACCATTCTTATCAGCGATTAGTTTCAGAGTCTCCGCTAATTCAGGGTTACGGAAAAATTCCCCCTCACGAGGTGCTCTTTCACCGTCTACTAGCACAGCATTCAAAGCTGAAGACCCATTTCTAGCATTCATTTTAACCAACTTTTCTTCCCCCCTTTGCCAACTGCGAGCATTAATCTCTGCAACCACAAATCCTCGTTCAGCCAATCCAATAGCCGGTTTCAAAATCTCTTCCATACTCACTTTACCGCTGCCCCATTTACCTACTGCATCGTACCAGCCTGCAACTGCACCAGGAACTGTAACTTTGAAAACAGAATCACTCCTGAACCTCTGGTTACTCAATATATGATCCGGGTAGTTCTTACGCAGAAAATCAATATTCAATTTACTAGCTGATCTACCACACCCATTCATACCATGAACTTTCCTCTCCTTACAATCATAGTAAAGTGCAAAACAATCACCACCGATACCTGTCATTGCAGGCTCAACAACTGCAAGTACAGCTGCAATTGCAACACACGCATCCACACAGTTACCACCTTTACCCAGTATCTCAACCCCCGCCGCATTGGCTATCGGCTGCGTCGACGAAACCATCCCACGCGTCGAATACACCGTAGACCGTCTAGACCTTGTAGTGAATCCTGATACACCCATTACTGCTCACCAAGTATTACTGCTCACCAAGTATTACTGCTCAGCACTGCTCTCTTGTAGAACTCACTTAGATAACTCTAGTTCTCATACCCCAAAAACGGGTCGGCGCCGATCGACGCAACAAACAAGCGGGGCTCGGCGATAAGGGCACCTCCATCCCGCGGAACCAGAAACAGCAACTGATCGAAGAAGGAATTAAATTCAGCTAGCAAGCTAGCTAGCGCCAGCTAGCGCCAGCTCGATAGCGATGTCTCGTGTTCTTCCACCGTTGCGCCCGCGAACTAGCGCCCGCTGTCGAAGCTGATTGACGTTTTCCGATGATATCATCGATTGCACAAATAAATCACTCAAAACCCCTCCTCCTCCTCTCTCTCTCATACATCTTATACCTACCCACTTTCCTCTTCTGAACCCTGCTCCTCTACGTCTCCTTCCCCACAGCATGAACTTTACCCTCTACTATCCAAGAAACTTCTTATATCCACTATCCCTGCTATAGCTACACTTACAGACATACACGCACACACACTAGTTTTCAAAAAAAAAAATTAAAAAATCATGCAGAAAAAGAAACAAAAAGTCTCTGAAATGGTACGTCAAAGAGCGCAAAAGAGTTGTGATAGGTGCAAACGTAAGAAGAGGGCCTGTAAAAGGTACGATTCTAATGGTATTCAGCAATTCGATGAATCTTATCCCTGTCTCAACTGTCTTAATTCAAATTCTGAATGTACATTGTTTATACCAAGGAAGAAGAGAAATTTCTTCAAAATTCGTGATACTGAATTACAGCAACTCAAAAATCTAAGTCTAATAGTTAAGGCAATGTTCCCTGAAAATGATCCAAATAACTTAAATCATTTAAACAAAATCGCTGACTCTTTAAATATAAATCTACCTGAACTTGAAACAAATGTAGATACTAATAACGATAATCATGATGAATCAACACTCTTAGATTCAGCAAATACCAATCTAAACTCAAATTCAATCTCAAATTCAAATACAAATACAAATTCAGTTTCAAATTCAAACTCAGACTATGGTGATCATTATCATAATCATAATCATAATTTGGATAGGAAAATCGGACTTCTCGGATCTCACAGAATTTTCAATGTTCTACTTCACCTTGACTCAAATAATTCAAATTCTTTCAATTCAGATCAAGATGATGATATAGATTTTTTCCCAATGAATAATAAAGTTACTAAACATTTACAAAATTCAATAATTTTAACTAAAATACCAATCGATGAATGTAATATCTATTTAGATTGTTATTTTAGAGATATACATCCAAGTTATTTCATATTTAATGAAAATTCTCTTATTGAAAGGCATAAATTATTCACTAAATTAATCTCCATAAATGATTTAAATTCAATTTCAGATAATTTCCCAAATGAAGAAATTTGTTCAATTTATTTAGTTTGGATTTTAGGTAGAGCTTCTCATTTAAGGAATGTACTTCAATCAGATACAAGTTCAAAAATTAATTTAGTTAATGAACCAATTATTGAAGAATATTTAAATGTTGTTAAATTAAGTTTATCAAATTGTTATTTCTCAAATACTTTACATTCTATACGTGTACTTTATTTAATGGGATTACAAAGTTTAATTACAATGAATACTGAATTAGCTTGGTATTTTTGGGTTAATTGTTGTTTAAAATGTTTTGGTTTAGGTTTTAATAATTCTTCAATTATAAATAAATATTCTGAAAATGAACAAGAAGATATTAAAATTGTTTGGTGGTCAAGTTTTAGAGTTCATTTAAATAATAGTGCAATTCTTGGACGTTTACCTGTAATTTCTTTAAGTGATGTTGATATTGGTTTACCATTACTTGATTTTAAAAGTTCAAGATTTAAAGATGCTTATTATTTATCAATTAAATTATTTAAAATAATGTATTCAATACTTAAAAATAGGGAAGATTTATTGAAAACTAAAGATCCTTGGTCAAAGGAAAATATGATTAATGTTTTCAAAATTATAGGTAAATTGAAAAATTGGAAAGTTGAAGTTGCTAATTATTTAGGTGATTATAAAGATCCAAATGCAAGATTCATTATTAGATTACATGTTCAATATTATTATAGTTCAATCTCTTTAATTATACCTTATCTTGTATCATATTCTTTACAAGATATAACTTCAAAGGAAAATATTCAATCAATCGTTAATATATTATCATATGGAATTGAATCTGCTGTTAAAGTCGTTAATGTAATTTTATTCTCTGTTGGATCTGCTAATTTTAATGGTGCTGTACATTATGATTTATTTTATGCTTATAATGCATTAATGATACTTTTACTCTATTATTCAATAGTTAAAACTAATAAAGGTAAAAATCCTTTAAAATCTGAAGTTGAAAATGAACTTAATATAAATCATTCAGAAATAATGCAATCAATTTATAAAATTAGAAGCTTGAATAGATTTCATGGTAATAATACTTTAGCATTGAATAAATTTAGAATCAAAATCAATTATTTGTTAGATTGCTTTAAATTGAATGAAAAAATTGATGATCATGATGATTATGATGATCATGATGATTACAATGATAATAATAAGAAAAATGATGAAAAAAATTCTTTCCCATTAAAAGACTTCAAAGTTGATGAAATACCTCTTATAAATGTTGCAAAATTCCCTCAAAATTCACCTCATGAAATGTTACAGAAAAGGCAATCATCTGAACTATTTAAAGATAAATTTTTGGAATTACCAAATTCATTACCATCACCATTCCATGATTCAATTTATGATGATAGAGAAAGTTTTGACGTTGATGAAGGTTTCGAAAATTTCATCAAATTTATTAGTAAGGAAAATGATTTCCAAGATCAAAAATTTAATGATATGATAATTCTTGAATGGAATAAACAATGAAAAAAAAGAATTATATCTACCTTTTTATCTATAAAAGTTTAACACTATCTAAACGTGAAAGATCGTCTTCACTAAAGAAAAGTTCCTCCTCTTCAACAAATGTAGTATTATTTAAATTCCTCCTTTCATCTAAGTTTATATTTTTCTGCTTTAATCCATAATTGTCTACAACAATATCATCCTCATTTTTCCACCTGAAAAGTTCAGTATAATCATTAGTTTCACCTAAAACTCTTGAAACTACTGTCTTACCTAAAACTGGTAAAAATTTAAAACCATGTGCTGAACCACCAGTTGCAACAATTAAATTTTCATAATTTGGTACAAAATCAATAATAAAATCACTATTAATAGAATCTGTATACCAAATTAATTTTGATTTAACTTTAACACCACTTAATTTAACAACATCTGGACAAATTGTCATTAAAATATCTTTTGCTTCTTGAATAACAGTTTTAGGTAATTTCTCATCTCCTAAAGTTTTAGGAACAGAAATATAAGTACCTTTACCATCAATATCAACAGGATTAAGAAATTTTGTTTGTCTAGTATTTACTTTTAATATACCTTCTTTCTTAGTATTGGGGAAAAATGCAAATCCACCTTCACCATCAGCAAATCCTGAATTCCTATCATTTTCACTTGTTGTAGTCTTCCATTGAATATGTGGATATTCAGAATATTTATCAATAAGATCCTGTCTAGATTTAGGAATTTCAAGATATACAATATTAGCAAGTGAAGCTTGTGTTCTATGTTGTAATTGTGGAACAAGCGATGTTGTCCATGGTCCAGCACTTACAACAACTAAATCACCGAAATGAGTTTTACCATCTTTCATTTTAATCCCTTTAATTATTGAAGGAGATTCAGGATCAGTAATCGATGAAACAAAAGTACCTGCATCTCCATAATGGAAAATAACACCTTCCTTTTCCAGAAGAATTTTAACATAAAAGCATGCTTTGTCAGCTTTGATCATTCTACCAATTGAATCTAAAGTACCTGAAACTGTACTAATTTTACCTCTAGCCTTTAAATCCCTAATCACTTCCAACTTTTTATCTAAACCTGTTAATTTGGCTCTTAAAAGATCTCTCTTAGAATTGATATCATATTGAGTATCTCTCAAACCAAGTTCAGAAAATCCTTCCAAATTTCTAAGCTCAACTGGTACAAGTTCTCTTTCATCGTTGATTCTTAAACCGCATGATTGTCTCAAAAGTTCTAAATCATCATCTATAAATCTTGCCTTATCTTCATTTGATAAACTTTGAATTTCTTTATTCCAAGCTTCCCAAATATCAAGAGCTTCAATAGCTAATTTAGAATAAAGATTCTTGTTCTCATAATATATCCTGAAAAATTTATTAATATCACCACTTGCAGAATCTGATTTTCTAAGTGGTGAATATTTCTCAGATTCGTAATTCGTACGATCGAAAATTTCAATGTTTTTGAATCCTGCCTTCACAAGGTTGTACGCGGAAGATAATCCGAAAACTCCTGATCCAACAATAAGAATTTTAGATTCTTTATCAAAAGTTGAAGTTTGTGTCATCTCTCACTGGGGGTTGAAACTTTAGGCAAAACTATTGTTATGATTTGGACATACTTTAATTAGGTGAGAAACGTTCAGTCTTATATCATAAATCAAAGTAACCGTTTGAAAACTCAGTAAATGAAAAAAAGGTGCCACATAATCTGCCCCTTATACTGTTTTAGGAACAAAGGGTCCGAAGTGTGGCGCTAAATGAACTTTCATGTCCGCACTCAAATATGATCAGAAGTGCTATATTTCAGACACACACGGAAAATGGTCCGATATGATGATTAATAGGCATTTCATGAATAATTCGGTAATAACATATTGTGGTCTTCAAACAAATACAAGTGGTGTATCAATTCCGCTTTTTTTTTCCTTTCCAAATTTTCAGGATAACACCCGATAATTTAAAACTGAAATTACACTATTATCACTGACCAAGTTTCAAAAGAATGAGTCTGATTAAAATCAACCTTCCAGAAAAGCATCTTTTCCAAAATACAGAGTTTCCAGTTGCCTATCAATGTTCTAACACAGGAGATTTTGAGAGTACTTTGAAACTCTTGCAAGAAAAAGCAAAGGAAGGCTTTTTCAAAAAATCACTTGACAATAATGGTGCAATAGTTATTCGTGGTTTAGGAACAAATAATCCAGAGAAACTTAGTAAAGTTGTTGAAACCATTGGTTATTCTTCAGGATACGTACCATTTGAGCAAAATGGATCTACAGCCCAAAGACATGATGTTACTAATTATCTAAGTACAGCTAATGAAGGTCCATCAGATAGAACTATTTTCCAGCATAATGAGTTCTCTAGGTTTAAAAAATATCCAACAACCTTATTTTTTGTGTGTACAAAATTCAATGCTACAGGCGGTGAAACACCAATTGTTCACGGAGGTGAGTATTATGAAGAAGTACAAAAGATATCCCCTGAACTGATCAAAAGGCTGGAATCAAGAGGAGTTTTCATGGAACAGATTTGGCCATTAACTTCAACAAATGAAACTCACTGGAGCTACAGGTATTGTTTTGGTCGTCATATTGATCCCAAACAAAACTTAGAAGAACAAAAGGAAGTGGCTTTGGCTTTGGCAAAAAACACTGTAAGCACAGATTGTGAATTTAACGATAAGAATGATCTTGTTGTTAGGCAGCACACAAAGCCAATTCGAATTTATTCGAACCAAAACTCGAATTTTCCTTGCTTTTTCAATAGCATTGCTTGTTTTGGAGGTGATGTGATGCTGAAACTAGGAGATTATGATAAGACTACAAGTATATGTTATGATGATGGTGAGCCAATGGATCCGAAAGATGTAGATATTATTCTTAAGGTCTCAATAGAAAAAGCTTACAACCATGTCTGGAAAGAAGGTGATGTGGTCATTGTTAACAACTACTTAGTCAGTCACGGACGCTACCCATGGAAAGGCGATCGTAAGATTTTAGTCAGTATGTGGGACACTCCAGATAAGCCAGATTTCCTTCCTATGTCGTAGGTTTTTTATTTGACGTAAGTTATGTACCAGATTTTTGAAATATTATTTTTATTACCAACCCCTACTGTGGCTGAAAATGTTTTTAACGCGGACTTGAATTACCGCTTTAGGAAAACTCCGAAAATCTTGTGACACGCTAGATCAGTACGGCATGTTACCTGAATCATTGACCTTTTTAAGCTGAAAGGTTTCCTTCTTTTCCAAAATCAATTTCAAATGTTATCTTTTTACACTATTTCATTTTAATTTCGTAAAATGAATGTAAAGAAAATAGCTGTCGTCGGTGGAGGACCGAGTGGATTAGTCGCCTTAAATGAATTTCTTCATACAACTGCAGATGGAAAGTCTACTATAAACACTTTGGAATCTGATAAAGTGAAATTGCCAGAGAATCCTGCATTTGATGAGATCGTTGTCTTTGAGCAAAATAACGATATTGGAGGTGTGTGGCTTTATGATACTAATACTGATCCCGAGTTCCCGCATACAGAGGAGTATTCGAATCCATTCTCAGTTAGACCAAACCTAGAGACTCCAAATGAGAATGAGCTTCAAGGACACTCTCTTGAAAATCCTTTAGTCACTTCTTTATCACCAAATGAAGTTGAAAATGTTTGGAATAAAAGTGCTGTATATGACCATTTGTTCACCAACGTTCCTAACAGGTTAATGCGATTTACTTCGGGATTCAACATCGAGGTGAATGGAACTGGGGAGGGTGATAACATTTTCTACCCTTTTGTATCTCATCAAAAAGTCTTACAATACTTGCAAAAATATGCAGAGCTTTATAATTTAAAGAAATATGTCAGATTCAATACTGTTGTTGAAAAAGTTTACAAGAAAGGTGAAAAATGGATAGTTGTTGTTGTGCAATTGGATAGATCAAGTAATACCAAAAATTGGTATATGGAAGAGTTTGATGCTGTTGTTTGTGCTGTTGGACGCTTTAATGTTCCATTTATTCCAAAGATAGAGGGTCTCAGTGAATTCAATTCCAAGAATCCAGGAGTTTTGTGCCATACTAAATCTTACAGAAATACCAAGAATTTTAGAAATAAAAAGGTCTTACTCGTTGGTAGCAGTATAAGTGCCATTGATTTATTACAATATTTTATTCCTTCCTGTAAAGAAGTGTGGTTATCAACCAACTCATCCACTGCTACTGTAATTGAAGAACCATCAGATGATTGGATCTCACAGATTTTGACTGATAATTCCTTACCTGTGCGTAAATGTGCTAGAATCAAAAGATTTTCTTCCAAAGGTGTTGAATTTGAAGATGGTAGTATTGCAAATGATTTTGACAAAATTTTATTTGCCACTGGTTATCATTTGACATATCCATTTTTGAATATTGATGAGAATAAGGACAAACCTTACATCAAAATTGGCTCTGGTAATGATAATCAACCAAATTATGCAAGAACTAAAGTTGAAAATGTTTTCATGTATACTTTCACTGTTGGCGAGCCAACTCTAGCCCACATTGGTTTATGTCATAACCCATTATTCTTCTTGGTAGCAGAAGTCAACTCAATCGCCATGGCAGGTGTCTGGTCTGGTTCGAAAAGTTTGCCTTCCATCGAAGAACAAAAACAATGGTGCTTGGATAGAGTTAAGGGAAAAACTTCAAAGTTTCAAGTTTATGATGAAAACACTATAATCCCATACATTAAATATGCTTATAAGTTCAGTCCAAAGGATCGTGTAGATATGACTCAAATTTTTATTAAGGATGAAGTTAAAGAGTCTAGGAAAGTTTTGAAAACCCTTTTCTACAAGTATGCTAAAGGGGAGCTGACTGAGTAGAATTTACATTTTTCTAGTGTTAATAATAAATAAAATTATGTACATAGTAGATATAACGATTATTTTACTTGTCTAAAGGATAAACAGTAGGATCCCAGCTGGTAGTTAAGTACTCATCTTTTGCATCAAGAGCGGCAATATCCTCTTCAGAAAGTTTGAAAGAATCAGAGTCTAAGTTTGGTTTTAATCTAGAAATAGTGGTGGTTTTTGGTAAAGTAATAAATCCTTTCGCTAGTGACCAGTTGATCAGAATTTGAGCTGGGTTTTTGTCATACTTTTCGGCAAGTTTAACAACTAACTCATCATCAACCTTTCTACCTTTAACAAGTGGGGAGTAAGCCTCAACTAAAATTCCATTTTTAACACAATAATCAACCAATTCGGTTCTTGTTAGCCATGGATGAACTTCAAGTTGATTAACAGCAGGTTTAATCTTTAAGTCTGGATAGTTGAGCAATTCTTCAATATGCTGAGAGCCATAATTGGAGATACCAATGTTCTTTACATTTCCTGCTTCTACAGCTTCTTGTAAAGCAATCCAAGAGCCATGTCTTCTTTCGTAATTCGATTGTGGTGAGTGCATCAAAATCAAATCAATATAACCTATAGCCTTTGCTCTATCCAAAGAGACCTGAATAGCCTTTTTGGTCAATTCATATCCATGATTGTCATCAAAAATCTTGGTAGTAAAAAACACATCTTCTCTTTTATTGTTCTCTGGATCTTCCTTCAACCATCTGGAAATTCCATTACATGCTTCCTTTTCGTTTTTGTAAGCCTGTGCTGAGTCAATATGCCTATAACCAACTTTCAAGGCATTATAGACAACTTCTTCTGTAACTTCCTTTGGAGCAAGGTAAACACCAAGGCCAATCTTTGGTATTTTGCTACCGGAGTTTAACGTGTAGGTAGCGGTTTCGGTCATTTTATCGCAAATTGAGCTTGGATCAAACAAAATACAAAGACTTCAAGCGCTAAGATAGGCTTGAAATTCAAAGATCTACTTCTATTTGCTTTAATACTCCTTTTAGTAGGCAACAGAAGTGGAACACATTATCCGTGGCCACAAATTTAAGGTTTCCCCGATTAGGAAACTGTGGTGAACATGATTTCAATCTTTGATTGCATTGCGTAACTGTGAAAACATCTTGTTTTTGCGCGCCACACCTTTTGGGGCTCAGAGGTTAGAGTTTGCAAATCTAGTGCTTGCTTTCTTTCCATTTACAAACTACATCGAAAGAACCTGTGTTTAAAGATTGAACGAATTTGAAGAGCCAATCTACCTATGATCTTTACACAAAAGTGTTGTTCATATTGTGAAATCAATAAAAATGTCCGAATACCGAGGGATTGCAACGTTTAGAATACAGAAATACCAAAAGAATAAAGCGAAATCATGTGTCTCATGTCAAGAAAAAAAAAAAAGATGCTCCAGAGATACTCCTAGTTGTGATATTTGCCAGCAAAAAGGAATCAAATGTACGTATGATACAAAAACCGCTTCAAATCTGGAAGACAACCATAGAAAGACAATCAAAAAAACCGAGAAAAAACGTATCACTCAACTTGAGCGGATTGAAAATGCAACAAATATATTTAGCCAGCTGGATGAAGAGTATAACTGTGTCAACAATAACTCCACGCCTAGTAACAAAAATGGAATTATCTATAGATTGCACCCCAATAATAGATCAGGTCCTGTTTACACTCCCTTATTTAATCCTTCCATAAGTTTACCGAAAGTAGATGAGTTAGTTGATTTTACATTGCTAGAGTCTTTTGTACCATCAAAGCATGAAGCTGACATACTAGTATCTCGCTACAGATCTTCGGTGCATCCACTAATACCAATTCTTGATTGGCAAACCTTGTATCCCAAATACGCCAATTTTTGGAACGGCCATAAGAACGAAGATTTAGATTTTTACATCATCATGTTATCTATCTTCTACGCAGCATCAGTTTCTCTATTTGAAGAAAACAGTGTTTTGCAACCCAGAGACTCTGTTGACAAGTCAGAGATGGTCAAAAAGATGAAATTTTTTATAGGTGCAACCGAATGTGCGTTGACTATGTCCGGATATCCAAAGAAAGTTACCTTAAGTGGTTTACAGGCATCAGTAATCATGTACTCTGTTACCAGAAATGATTGTAGAACTGATGATTTTTTATCCATTTCCTCTTTAGTGAGATGTGCCCAATTGCTTGAATTAAATAGAGATCCAAAAGAATACCATAAGGTTGAGAAGGTTAAAGAAATTCAACTGAAGAGAACTTTGTGGTGGCAGATATTTTATCTTGATTGTACATCCGCTTTATCAAGCAGACTTTCTCCAGTTATTAGTGAATGTGAATTTGATACTCAATTACCGGATGAATACAAGCCACATTATAACAATGATTTCATTTTAGACCAAGCAATAGCTTTTGCAAATGGAAGATTTAAATGGAGTTTCTGTACGAACAAAATACTAAAAGCCTACTATGGAATAAAACCAAAAAGTGCACAGACAATAGGTAAGATTATGAGGGACATTGAAAATCTGTCTTTTTCTTGTTCTTCAATTATTCAAAGAATGGTGGATCCAATAAATGTCACTCCTGGAGAAGAAACATTTATTCAGTTTGCGACACTTAACATATCGTCTCTTGCAAATAAATGCTATGTACTTGTTGACACCTTATTTGAAAATGAACTAAAAGATGGTAAGCGTTCACAAAAGAAAGTCGTATACCTCCCTAGAGAAGGTATCTCTACCTCTTCTATAGCTGACATAGAAATGTTTGAGTTTGAGGAAGAAACTTACCAAAAACATATTCAGATTCTTAATTGCTGTATAGGCTATGGTGAAATGCCCAAATTTGCGATGTTCACGTGGGATATAAGAAAATATCAGCCAATTCAGACACTCCTTTTACTATTAAGAAAGATTGTAAAATATCATAATTATTATAGAGTACAGCAACTTGAGTCAAACGAGAAAATTCAAATGATAAAATCAGATCCAACCTTCAACCTTATTGAAAAAGCGATTTATAAACTAGATTTTCTTTCTCAACATACCACCCCTCTTTGCAAAAAAAGGTGGCAAATTGTTAAAGATCTCAAGGCAGTAATTTGGGAAACAATAATTGGATCATCAACTTTAGAGAATTTGTCCTCTATTGATTCTTGCTTTATAGATGCTGCTCAAAACAATAAAGCTCTTAAAATTTCTCACTTTGAAGAAGATGATGCCAATACCCACTTTGATTCAAAAAATCAGCTTTCAGAGCAATCGCCTGATTCTATTGTATCAACAAATGATCAACTTTTGGAATCAGAGGATCCACCAAATTTGGTATTGGATGATTCGTGGGACGATGTTTTCACCAAGTTGGAAGATGTTATCAACCAAAACATGAATTTCAAAGTCTGGGATGATGTATCTGGTCACTACCTTGACTAATTTCACCGCTTCAATACTAGCTATGATCATTAAATATTTTACTTTTGTTGATAGTTCTATAATCTACTTTGATTCGCTTGGTATAATTGGAAACTCAAAACTTTAGGGTTTATTAAACATGTAGAAAATCAAAAAATACGATAAAAAAATTTACAAAATAAACTTATAGTGGATAGATAAATCTAACATTCTCTAAATCAGTCAAATCAAGCATGGACACATCAACTTTCTCTTTCTTGATATTACCATCTTCATCTTTGACATCAACATAACCGTAGTCGAGTCTTTCATCCAAAGGATCTTCTTCCATAAGCTTCAATCTAAAGTCGTTTCTTCTCTTCAAAATAAAACGAATAACCAAAAGAGTTATTGGTGCCAAAAACCATGAGAATACAATTTGAATGACCCAAGGAATAGTATATCTTGGTGCCATATAAGGCCTCCACATTTGAGGAGAAACAATATTACCAATACTGTAAGCAATCATAAACATTGCAGTTCTAGTTAGACGTTTGGTGTAACCTGCAGCTGTAGCTTGACACAAAGACAATGAAATAATATAAGCAGTACCATTGGTACGAGTCATAAAAATACCAGCCAACATTCCCGGTTTATTATCATAATCAATCGAAATAGCAAGAATAGCACCAACAGCTGCAGGTACTAAAAATACTGCTGCCACAATACACGATTGTTTTCTAAATAGGTATAATGAAATTGCACCAACGCATGCACAAAATGTAGAAAACCCGTTTTGGACCACCATTAACAAAGTACTAGTTAAGTTGCTAAAACCAAGAGATGTATAGATGATTGATGCTTGATATGTAGTTGAATTCTCAAGCATATTCATAAGACAAAACAGAAAAAACAACCAACTGATAGGATCTTTTATACATTCCACAAATTGATATTTTTTGAAAGTTTTTTGTTCAATAGAAGATTTTGATGCCTTTTTAACTCTCTTGATTATATGAAGCTTTTCCTCTGGGGTGAAAAAGACCGAGGTAGCAGGGTTGTCTGGGTAAAGAAAGTAGCATGTTATAGAAGCAAGGGTTGAAAGAATCGAAATAAATAACCAATACCACTTCCAAGGTCTCCATTTTTTTGTCCATTGAAGACCATAGGAGACAAAACCAGTTGGAATATCAATACCTAGACAGGAAATCCAGAAAATTGGGTTGACGAACGCTTGTTCTTCAGGGGTAAAAAACATACCAAGTGTATGTTCAATACAAGGTGTAATTCCTGATTCAACAAATCCCAAAACTAACCGTAGAATAGCCATACCTGCATAACTTTTTGAAGCTAATGTGCAAAAGGATAAAACTGCCCAAGATGCAGTGACTGCCGTAACATATAGTGACACAGGAAATCTCTGAAAAGCCAAATGTGATGGCACCTGACCAACAAAATAACCAACATAAAAAAAAGTTTGAATATTGTTATATTTGGCTTTATCAATATTCATATCCGGGAAAACACCAAGCAAAGACGAGTAACCCACAGCATTTTTATCAATGAAAAGAACGGCATTAACCATGAAAACCATAGGAACAATAGTGTACCAAAGCTTTCGAACAAGTTTCTTTTCCTTTTCTGGGGTAAGTTCTGGGAATTTACCATCCAATTCTTGGACTAATCTCAATGTTTCATCAGCAAGTTTTTCTTCAACTTCTTTGTGCTTGTTATTTGTGTAAAGTTTCTCGAACCAACCAAGAGGTTTTTGCTCTTCTTGTGCAAAAGCTCCAGAAGAATTTGATGATTTAGTTTCAATCACAGTAGGTTCCTCTTCTTTCAAGTAAGACATGCTTTATAATTTGCCGAAAGAACATGATGAAACGAGATCTGATATTGTGTGCAGACTCTGTTTTTATATCCAAACATATCGTCGTAGGATAAGATCAAAATGTGTTTTGTCATGAAAAATTATTACACAATATAGTGTTAGGAGCAAAGTGTGGCGCTACCTAACTGTGTCTCCCCGATAATCAGATAGCCATTCTTTCCGAAAGAGGTAATATACCGAAATGCGGTTAAAATTTATGTCCGGTTGCCATTGTGCTGTGGAAAACCAGGGACCCTTGCAAACACAGTTTGCAACTAGCTGACTATCTATCAAAATAACGTTTTTCTGGAACACTGTTGGTTTGCTATTTTTTGAGATATTGTTTAGTGTCAGGCCCACTGTTGCATTACAGATCGGAAAGAAGAGGCTAGGTAGTTGGTATTGTGGCGCAACCAGCGCTCTGCTCGTTCCAAAGAAACTTTGGGGGCTCAGTCTGTTTGGGTCGATCGAGGGCCTGACGAGTGGGCGACAAGCATTAAATACACAAGGTTATAATATATTGGACAGTCGAATACAACAAGGATGTATCCCTGTGCAAACCATATAGCAAAAACTATATATTAACGTTTGCGCAAGTTTGACATTTACCTTCTACAAATCTACTTGAGTTACTCAGTCAATTGTTTCCATTTGATCTTCTCACAGATGTAACCAAGAATAAGCTCCAATGACTTCAACACCATCTATTTGTATACTTCGCCTATAAGCGTGTTTTTAAGATATTGTATTACACATGCAGTTCACAGATGGTTTCTATATATCACTTTTTTTTCTGTGTCTTATTTTAAGACTGAAGATAGACAATTCATGCACCTTTGAGTCGCGCACCATGTTTGTAATTTTATGGGAATATTTTGGAGAAAGTTGGTAGGCAACTTCGTCCATATGTTTGTAAACTCTTTTTTAGTGGCGTTATTTCAACAAAACTGGGAAGTATCCTCAGGTAACTACTGCCTTTGAGAGTGCCAAAAGGCACTCTCAGCCTTTCCAACTTCAGTCGATTGCTGCTGCTCTATCAACAGCTGCACTGCGAGTGTCATACTGCTCTGTCATCATCCGGTCACACATCTCGGGCTTAAGACCTGTCATGTACCATGCAATCTCAAATTGCGTGGTTTCCTTCAACAACACCATTATTTGCTCCATGAACTGCTTGGTGTAGGTCTGCACACTACCCAGTTGCTCAAATTTTAATGCAGAGATGGTCTCCATTCTAGAAATGGCGGGGTCACACTCTCCATACTTGGCCACAATACGTGCACGAAGCTCAGGCCAAGTTGGGTAGTCAGTACCAGGTGGGTACTCACTATTAATCCATAGAGCGGCTTCGTTTCTAAAAGCACCAATGATTTCAATAATTTCGACTTCTGGCGGTGCACGCTTAACTAATCGGACACGCTCAACTTGGGCTAACCATGCTTCAGTACGTTTCCACAACAAAAGGTCCTTTGGATTGGAGGATTCAACCCAACCGTAACCCAGGAATTCAGGCCACTTCAAATCAGTTTTGTAGCGACCATTAACCACGTGCTCTTCATTTCTATTTTGAGGAAGGAAATTTAGAGACCTGCGAGACTCGCTTGGGCTTGCAATGGTAGTCTCATAGGAATCAAAGAGATTCGACGTACCATGTGAGCTTGCAAATGAGGGATACAGTGTGGCTAACTCAGGTGCCAACGGTGGGATGGCTGAGCCATCCTTGATCGCCTTGCGAAATTTCAAGAGTGTCAATGTTTCGTTGTAGGTGAGCTCGTCCAGCGCTCTCTGCTGCTGCCGAAACATTGTTCGCAGGTGGGGTGGCAGTTGCGGTCGGGGTTTGGTTGGTGGTAATGGTACCACTTCCAATTATTCTTCTTGTTCTTGCCATAATTGTTTTTGGGGAGGGCAAGTCAGTTTTGGTTTTTGGGGTGGGAAAAAAAAATTTTTTTTTAATTGCTGTTGCTTTTTAGTTTGGTTTTTTTTTTTAAAAAAAAATTGGGTAAATATCTTAACGTAATAACACTAGTAAGCCGGTGCTACCATGTAAAGGAAGTGTCGCTAAAAGAGGAGATCACTAGCGTTATTCAACGTAGATATTTCTATACTATCAGAGTAAGACTAATAGTAGGCGAGGCTCGTAGAGCTATGCGGTGGACGTGGAAGCGGAAGTTGGTATTGAATCACTCAGATAGAGTGTCTTCTCTAACTAACTTCTTCATTGTCCAGCGACCTCTCATTAGGTCCTTCCCAAAAGTGGGGAATCTATACCCTTTATATACAATACACAAGACACTTCCATAGCCCGCCTCCGACGTAGTGGAATCACCCAAACGCCGAGACTATTGTATCAACGGTTGAAGCAGGCGGCATTCTTAGAGTCATCCCGAGACTAAGCGCAAGCCCGAGGCGCGGACATTCGACCCGCCTATATGGACCCAAGGTCCCAACCACTTTCTCGGGCCAGTTTCACGACTGCACATTGAGTCACACCAAACAATTGCAAACAAGCTTAAGAATCCCAGAAAGGCTTGAATCAGATCTCGATGAGGCAACCACGTAGAACAATCAACGGTCAGACACAGCGTAAGACTGTTCCTTAGATCTGACCACGTCCCGATCACGTGCACTGTCAGTCTCATTGAGCCTCCAGAGCCTAACACCTTTTGAGACGACCGAAACCAACCTAAACGAGCCCCATCCTTTACAAACAGTGTAAGGAAGAAAATAGACTAATACTTAAAATTATCTTACACGTTTGAATATTAACGCTGGATTATGGACTTAGTTGAAATCAACGTGCTTTAGCTGCTATCCAGGCGACGGATATAAGTACGCGACGGATATAAATTGGCGACGGCTTGAATAAGATGGTGACTGATAGAAATACTAAAGTAACTTCCATTCTAGATAAGGGTGCTGCAACTCTTGTTTAGCGGAAGGCTGAGTTGGATGGAAGAGCAGTAAACATTTGACTTACTGAGTAGTAAAGTTGCAAGACGCTCCTAAGCGGAGGTCATCCTCATGCTCCTGTCAACCTACAGGAGTTGTGAGAGAAGGCTGATGCCTTTGGTGGTACAAATAATAGACTTTGGCCCGTCGTTCTTGGAAAGCAGAGCAATGTTAGATCAAGTCTAAAGCTTTAGCTTCATCTCCCAGAGATTCAAGGCTCATCGATCGTCCTCTGGACCACGCAAGTACAACTAAAAATTAATCTGGATCTGTTCTCTACAAAGCTAAGAAGATTCTCAACACTGTAAACAAAACATTATTTATAAACATTGTAAGGATGGTAACTACTTTGGTTGGTTTTGCGATGCCTCGTTTGGTTGGAACTGATGGTTTAGCTTTTTAAGCTAGAAATTGTCAGTCGGTTACGGTTTTGGGTATTCTAGGTATTTTAGATAAGAACCGTTTGAGTCCGAGACTTCTAAAGTCACACGATTAAAGTCCTGGTTAAGTTATCTGAGTTTAACAAATTTTGGGTAATATAGGGAGTTTGTTTAAAAGATTATGTAACGTTGCAAAACTAAGGTAAGAAGCTTGACTCTTACAACTCCGCACTACGGGCTTGTGTACCAAGTTTCGAGTGTCCAAGCTGGTAAGGGTTTCTGTCGAATCTCCTTATTGTAACGCTTGGGAAATTTAAGAAATAATAGCATTGTTAGTGGGGTGATGCCTCTGCCATTGCGGGCCATGTCTATCCGGGGGAATGTTTCATAAATGTGTATAAATATCCTTTTGTAATATTGCGGTTACTCTGTGGTTTAGCTTATTGTATAATTTCGTATCCATTGTAAATGTCCTTCTATAAGGTTATATAAGGCTTACATAAGGAAGAGTACATAGACTGTTACTATACTTGAGATAGCGCCGCTCTCCCCAGTAGGTGAACATCCATTGCTCATTCCAGGCGCCGTATTTCAACTTCAACGCCCCATTATACTACACCTTTCGAGGTGACCATTTTAATATAGGGTTGATGTTGGAGAGTCAAGCAGAAATTAGTGTAAAACAGTCTCAATTAACAATCTTTTACCTTACCCGTTCCTAGCCCACCATTCTGATCTACAATTTAACTAGAACGAGTGCACTCAATTGAAGAATAGCTAAGATCCAACATATCAGGGATGAGTTTTTTTTTAACATTATAATATTACAGGTTGACCACCAACTTTGTAAGGAAGAAAATAGACTAACACGTAAAATTATCTTACACGTTTGGAGATTAACGCTGGACTATGGACTTAGTTGAAGTTAACGTGCTTTAGCTGCTATCAGGATAATAATTGGCGACGGATA
>JANIWQ010000169.1:0-16807 GCA_030555725.1 Pichia sp. yHMH446
CACAAGCCCGTAGTGCGGAGTCCGAAGACTCAAGGCTCTCACCTTAGTTTTGCAACGTTACATACTCTTTTGAACAAACTCCCTAGATTACCCAAAACTTGCTAAACTCAGATAACTTAACAAGGACTTTAATCGTGTGGCTTTAGAAGTCTCGGCTATGATCCAGATACCTCAAGTAAAGAACTTAACGGTTCTTATCTGAAATACCTAAAATACCCAAAACCGTAACCGACTAACATTTGCTAGCTTGAAAAGCTAAACCATCAGTTCCAACCAAACGAGCCATCGCGAAACCAACCAAAATAGTTACCATCCTTTACAAACACATAAGTGGGTTAATGGTCTAGTGGTATGATTCTCGCTTTGGGTGCGAGAGGCCCTGGGTTCAATTCCCAGTTGACCCCTTCTTTTTTAGTAGATTTTTTTACAATCAAAAAAAATTGGTTGTGAAGAATTCTAGGCCTTCACGCTTATCGGCCCTTTTTTTCCTGCTGCTCTGACGTCGCGACCCCCACGTGTGTCCCCTAATAAATTGGATCCGTCAGCTAGTTCTGCTGAGAGCTGAATAGGCCAGGCCACGCACGACTCACAGGACACTGCTACAGCCTGTTTTCGAGTTAAAGGTGATCTCAAGGGTCTGCTGAGGTTTTAGTTAAGAAAAGTGATGCTTCAAAGGGCGCTAGAGTACACACCGTTAGCAGAATATGTCGTTACTGTTGTCGTAGCCGTTGCCGTAGCCGTTGCCGTAGCCGTTGTCGTTGACGAAAATGTATCTGCAAAAAGAAAGACCTGCTCTTACCCTGACTTCCACAAGCTGGATATAGATTATACACACCCATGAAGCAGGCAGGCAGTCATTGCTCGTCTCTGATTGGACCATGGGTCGCCTCAACACAATAGCGGGGTTCGCTGTAGCGCCGCAACGTGGACCCTCGACTCTCGACCCTCTTGCACTGAGAGCTGGGAGCTGGCCCAGTGTTTAGTGCTGGATGATTCTCGAAGCGTTGGTTCCTGACAGATTCAGTGGTATAAATACAGAGACCACCTCCTTCTCAACAGTGTGTTTGCAGACTACCTCGATTGCGATCCTCCTCCTCCTTTTCTTGCACTTCCAGAAAGCAACCACCGCAGAGTAAGCAACATGTCCGCACCAGTTGAAACCACTCACGCAATCGGCCACGAACCAAAGTCTTACGGACAGCAATGGAGAGAAGACTTCACCTACAAGGGGTTCAAAAACAACGTTGGTTCCATTATCCCAACTACAACAGATTTAAAGGCACAAGGTAAGGTTCTCTACAACGTTTTCGTTTGTGGTGTTTACCACTTGGGCAAGTTCTGTTTCTCCAAACACGCTTAAGCCCTTACCCAGGACCCTGTTTGCTGAAATATGGAACGCCCTGCGAGCCCTCACTACTACGTCGCACCCACAACCCAACCACCCATACCTCTATACTAGACATTTCTAATCTCAGATAGCTAATAACAAACACCCTTTCTTTTCTACAGCGCCCAGCCGCATCCGCCCACCGCGCACCAGCCACCGCGCCAGCACGTGCCGTGCCCCAGCCTCGCTTCGTCTGCTTCGCACGTGGGGCGCAATACCGGAGAACCTTCTTCTCCTGCTCACACGGGACAGCAGACCACAGGCAGGCAGGCAGGCAGGCAGGCAGATCAGGCTGCACACGATGCGGACCGTTTCACATCTGCTGGAGTGGTGCTTGCACCATCGGGACTAACTCTGGCTGGCTCTCCTGTAACCGGCCCATCACATTCTTGCGCAGCTGTCCTGGGCGCATTTTCCTATAAGACTGTACTCGTCTGCTTCGCTTGTGTTTTTGTAGTCTTCCCGATCATCTAGTTCCACTACCCAATTAAAGAGTATCACTACTTTACTACTAGCAAATGTCTACCGCAGATTTTGAAAACCACCACGAGCCAAAGAGTTACTCCCAACAATGGAAAGAAGATTTATCTAAGGACGGCCTTAAGAGAAGTTTTGCACCTCTTTTCCCATCAGCTGCTGACTGGAAAGCTGAAGGTGTTGTTTTATACAAAGTTTTCGGTACCGGTTTATATACCGCTGGTAAGTTCATTTTTTCAAAGCACCAATAGATGTTGAGCAGAATGCTTTCCTCAGATCTCTATATATTTTCTCTTTTAGCTTCATTATCTCCTATTTATATTTGTTACTCTCTTTTTCTAACCATTGCTAGTACTGAATCATCACATATATACATATCGCTTACATTGAGGTCCGGGAAGAGACCCAGTAATTTATTGAAACCCGAGAGTCACGTGATTATTTTAAATACTCTTTTTTTGTTTTTTAGTGATGGAAAAAATTGAGCCTCCCCCACGAGGAGGAGTCAGAGCGATCCATTACAACACGAAACTCATCACCGACATTTAACGGTGGTACAATTGTAAATCAGCTTACCCATTCCATCAAATCAACATATTCACTAGACTGTACAATTCCATTTATAGAACTAGTTAGAGAAACGAAAGTAGTGCGTAACACGTAGCTACTAATGTCACTTGCTTGCTTACTTGCTTCTGACTTGGTCCGCTCGATGTAATTTACGAGCCAATTTCTCCCGCACTGAGCTACTACTCTTTAGTTAGCACTTCCTTTTGATTTACGTACTACATTTTGTTCCTTTGTTCCTTTGTTCCTTCTACTCTCTTTCCTGTTCCTTTTCCTGGTCCTTTTCTTGGTTTAACGTGCACACTACACGTTCACATAGTATACTATACAATTTTATTTCAACAACAATGGCTGACGTTGTTTTAGGTTCTCAATGGGGTGATGAAGGTAAAGGTAAATTGGTTGACCTTCTTTGTGATGATATTGAAGTTTGTGCGAGATGTCAAGGTGGTAATAATGCAGGTCATACGATTGTTGTTGGTGAAACAAAATATGATTTTCATATGTTACCATCAGGTTTAGTTAATAAAAATTGCTTGAATCTTGTAGGTTCAGGAGTTGTTGTTCATATACCATCATTTTTCGATGAATTGAAGAAAATTGAAGATCAAGGTCTTAAATGTAGGGATAGATTATTCCTTTCTTCAAGAGCTCATTTAGTTTTCGATTTCCATCAAAGAGTTGATAAATTAAGAGAAGCTGAATTATCTGGTAATAAAAAATCAATCGGTACAACTGGTAAAGGTATTGGACCAACTTATTCAACTAAAGCTTCAAGATCTGGTATTAGAGTTCATCAGTTAGTTAGTGATGAACCAGGAGCTTGGGAAGAATTTGAATTGAAATTAAGAAGACTTTACAATACAAGAACAAAAAGATATGGTGATTTTGATTATGATATTGAAGGTGAACTTGAAAGATACAAAGTTTTAAAAGAACAAATTAAACCTTTCGTTGTTGATTCGGTTGAATTTATGCATAACGCTTTACAGCAAAAGAAGAAAATTCTAGTTGAAGGTGCAAATGCTCTTATGCTTGATATTGATTTCGGTACTTACCCTTATGTTACATCATCAAATACTGGTATTGGTGGTGTTTTAACAGGTTTAGGTATCCCACCAACTGCAATTAGAAATGTTTATGGTGTAGTTAAAGCTTATACAACTAGAGTTGGTGAAGGTCCTTTCCCAACTGAACAATTGAATGAAATTGGTGAAGCTTTACAAGATATTGGACATGAATATGGTGTTACAACTGGTAGAAAGAGAAGATGCGGTTGGTTAGATTTAGTAGTTTTAAGGTATTCTTCTTGGATCAATGGTTACACATCTCTTAATATCACAAAACTTGATGTTTTAGATACTTTCAAGGAAATCAAAGTTGCAGTTGAATATAAGTATAATGGTAAAGTTCTGAAATCTTTCCCTGAATGCCTGAACGTTTTGGGTAAAGTTGAAGTTGTTTATGAAACTTTACCTGGTTGGGAAACTGATATTACCAAAGTTAAAACATACGAAGAGTTACCTGAAAATGCAAAGAAATATCTTGCCTTCATTGAAACCTATTTGAATATCCCAATTCAATGGGTCGGTACCGGTCCAGCTAGAGAATCAATGTTGGTGAAAAATATCAACTAGATTTAGAAATTGATTAAATTGTAGTATATCTAACTTTACTTTACTTTATTGAATACTTGCTATACTCGCTCGCTCTGATTGTACATTACAATGCCGATGTATACCCGAAAACGGCAGACCTTCGGCTCAGAGGATTGTCATAATTCACATTCGCAGCTTGACGCCACCGCTAATAATGTTCACAGAAAGGGGGTCACTAATCTCCGCCACACAATCTGAAAACCGTTGCGATGAGTCTCTTAGTGAGAGAAACTTCAAAATCGACGTGCAGCTGGTTATTCCGACGAATGGAATTTCTATGAGGACTCACAAAAAACCGTTCCCTTCACAAACGACACTAACTGTTGTTCCAGTACACAAAAAACACGAAGGTGGTGAATATTTCCTGCCTACATTAGAGACAGACACTTCCGGTGCCCGCTCCGGAGTTCTGTTCTTGCTTCCTTGTACGTTCTGCGAGTTGTGTATCTTTGCTCTTCTTTGTAAGGTCCGGTCCGCCAACTGTGGCTCTTTTCCGCGTCACGTGTTTTTTCAACAGCGGCTGGGGAACAAGTGAGGCACCTCGCCCCGTACCGTGAACCACATCTCACACTCATTTAGCTCTTGCAGGAACACTGAGATGCCCATACTGCACGGCACATCTGTTCGGGACCTGCAACAATCAACACTGCGTGCATCTCGTCCACGTAGAAACCGCTTTTTTGAATACTAATGTTCTCATCTTTTCTCATATAACATCACATATAACCCTCTATCAATACCTCTCAATTGTTTACATTTCACGCCACACCAACCTTGACATTATTCCACACGGAGCAACCGAATAACACATATTTGTTGCCTTTGAGGGGAGAAAGGTGCATTAGATCAAACCAATAGATAAAGAGAGAGGGAATTATTTAAAGATTGAGCCAAACCTGCCCCACTCATCCGAAAGAGGTTATGGCGTTCAACCAACGGAACGATTTTAACTTCACATCCAATAATGGAGATCACTCTAGCTATAGTAATCATGAAGACACCACAATGAACGGCACTTCCATGACACACAATCAGAGAGAGAAAGAATTATTCAAAATATTAAACTCTTCTAAACCGCAACCACCAGCACATGTCCCCGTACCATTACCAAATACAAATATTACCGAGGAAGATGTTGCCTTTCTCAAAGCTGCAAGTGAAGTTGTGAAAATGCATGAACACCATGTTGATCCTACTATCAGAGATATACTCAATCGTTTACAATATTCCAATTCCCCACATGGTGGTTTACCGATTTCAAGGCATTACTTGGAGAGTATAGATCATGATATGGATAGCAATGATAATGACAACGAAAATGATAATGATCATGAAGAAGGGGGACATATTCATCGTTCGAATACTTCCACCACTGTTTCAACAGATAATGTCAATGTTCACCAGAATAATGATAATTACATTTACAAAAATGGCATCTCTAATAATAGTAAAAATAACGGTCTCGTTTCTATTGGTCAAGACCCTTTCTTGAATCACCATCATGATATCGGCACTAAAATCTCCACCAACGATCACAACATTATACAGCCAAATCATGGAAGTTCTCCAACTAATTTCATAATACCACCGTTCACAGAAAATCCACTTCGTAATCCTCCATCAAATTTAGACTTCCCACATTTTTCATTAGATATCTTTAAAACTAGTGACGAACTGGCTTACAATCAGTTACGACATACAACCAACAATATTAAACAAGGATTTAATTTTGATCTTACTACGCATTTGGCACAGGGTAGGATACATCACTCTCAGGTCAAAAATAAAGATTTAAAGATAAATGGAAATGCTGATAATGATGATAATGATGATGATGAAGAAGAATCAGATAATGAGTATAATGATGATAGAGATGAAGGGGGTTACGATGATGATAATAATTCTAGTGATAGTTACGAAAATGATTCAAATGGCAATAGCCACACTAGTAAACGAAGGAAATCTGTGCTTTCTCATATTCAGTCTCAAATTTCTCGAAAGTCGAGTGATGATGCTACAGATAACGTGCCGCGTAACTACAAATGTTCAGAATGTTCAATATCTTTCAAAAGATCCTCTGATCTTAAAAGACATGAGAAAATTCATCTTAAAACTCCCCCCAACGTTTGTCCACAGTGCCATAAAGGTTTTGCAAGACGTGATGCTCTGAAAAGACATGTTGGTACACTGACATGTAACCGTAACAGACAGAGGCTCTTAGAACAGATGAAGGAGAAAGGTGAAACCCCAACCTCCTAATCTGATTTGTCCTTTTCAAAATCATAATATTTAATGTTTATATAGCACTTGTATTCTGTAATTTTACAATTCTTCCTTTCCACCATTTGTTATGCATCTAAGATTTAATTTCCAACCGGTTGAGCCTCCCAATCATTCATCCCAGCTTTTTTTGCGCCGATCGACGGCACTCAGTTTTTTGTCACTCTCCGAAATCGTCGAGAAGTTGTACAGTTGGGGTGGAAATTTCAACGTTGTCAATATTCATTTCGCCTTTTCAAGGAAGTAAGTATAAATTTATATTTGTTTTAACTTCAGAATTCAACTCTATATCATATCAAAATGCCAATCGATCCAGAGAAATTAGCAAAGTTACAAAAATCTTCTGCAAAGAAAGTTGCAGGTAAGAGAGTTGCAGCAAAGAAAGTTAACAAATCATCTGAAGGTGATGATTCCAAAATTCAAGCTGCATTAGCAAAGTTCAACCCAACAACTTTAACTGATGTTGCAGAAGCAAATTTCTTCAGAGACGATGGTTCAGTTTTACATTTTAATAGAGTTGGTGTTCAAGCTTGTGCAGCAAATAACACTTACGCTGTTACTGGTTTTGGTCAAGAAAAGCAAATTACTGAATTATTACCAGGTATTTTAACTCAATTAGGTGCAGAAAACTTGGAATTATTACAAAAACTTGCTCAATCTTTCCAACAAAACCCTGAAAGTTTAGCTCAATTGAAAAAGCAAACTGGTGCAGGTGCAGGTGCTGTTGACGAGGATATCCCTGAATTAGTTGAAGGTGAAACTTTCGATGATGTTGAATAGATTATTAAAGTAATAGAATAATAATGAAATTGATAACATCTATAATAATTATATAATCTTTTGTTTATATCACTTGTTTAAAACAAGCATTTTGATACATTTACATTGTTCGGATTTTTTCAATGAAATAATTTGAGGATAGCAGATTGATTGGTAGGTACATAATTTTTTTTAAAGATACCGTTATGTTGTTTAGCTATACAAAAAAAAATATTACTTATTAGTTAGATTATTAGAATTGAATCAGTATTAAAAGTTAAAGAAAAGAAATAGCTTGCTAGCTTGCTTATAATAAGAATGCTAATGCTGCTGCAACTACAATTGCGGCATTGGAACTTGATGCTTTGACTGCATCACCGACAAAAGTATGTAAGACAGGTTGACCCGGTTGGCCTGGTTGAGCTGGTTGGCCTGGTTGGCCTGGTTGAGCTGGTTGAGCTGGTTGAGCTGGTTGAGCTGGTTGAGCTGGTTGAGCTGGTTGAGCTGGTTGGCCTGGTTGAGCTGGTTGAGTTGGTTCGCCTGGTTGACCAGGTTGGACTGGCTGTATTGGCTGACCAGGTTGGGTTGGAGAGATTGGAACAACTGGAACAACAGGTACAGTGCTGTTATGGTACTGTGGTGGTATTGGTGGGAGAGTTTCAGTCTTTGTTCTAGTCTCTGGAGTTGTTGGTTCAACAGGGGTTGTTGGCTTAACAGGAGTTGTTGGTTTAACAGGAGTTGTAGGCTTAACAGGAGTAGTTGGCTCAACAGGAGTAGTTGGCTTAACTGGTTTGCTTTTAGTTGATTCATCACAGTCATCAGATGAAGTAGTAGTGACAGTTCTAGTTTTTGTTGAATAACTTATTTTAGAACTTGTAATTTTTGATGATGGTGGAACATGGGAGCTTGATGAGTGAGTTGATGGAACATGGGAGCTTGATGAGTGAGTTGGTGGTACATGGGAGCTCGATGAGTGAGTTGGTGGAACATGAGTACTTGATGAATGAGTTGGCTTGATTGGCTTCTTCTTCGTTGAAGTTGAAGTCAAGGTAGTTTTTGTCTCAAAAGTAGACTTGGTAGATTCAAGACAATCAGTATCAACTGTAGTCTCATAAGATTTCTCTGCAACAACTAAAACAGCAAAAGTAGCAACTAATAATGGGGAAAACTTCATTTTGGTTCTATTGAAATTGGAAAGATCTTGTTTACTGAAGAAGAGAAAAAAATAAACTTGAACATTACAAACACTTAAAATCAGGGATTATTGTCTCCTTTTATAGTTTATAGAGATACTTGAACAGAAGATAAATATCGATAAAATGTTTCTTTAGAAGTTGTGGCATAAAAACGTCCGTACCTGTTAATCCAGAAAAGAGATTTTATGCTACCAGCTTTTTTTTTTCCAATGGAAGCAGGTACACGTTTTCTATTAGTCTAGCAGAAAATTGTGCGATGAGTGTCTGCCAGGCATCCTTTTCTGCTACGATGCAACACCTTTATGGTGAGACTTATATTAAATGTTTGAAAACTTATACTATAAAAGGATAAAGATTATAAAAGAAAGCATGTAATATACGTCATTATTTAATGAAGAAAAGAGATGTATTCATAAATTTTACAAAACCGCTTTATTGGATCTTTGTCTCTGTCTTTGAGAAGATTGTTGTTGTTGTTGTGACTGTTGTTGTTGCTGTTGTTGTTGTTGTTGCTGTTGTTGTTGCTGTTGCTGTTGTTGTTGAGGCGATGGAGGAAAAACGGAATCCCTCATTCTGCGAATTAATTCAGCGTAGTGACCAAAATAACCATTGTAGCAGAAAATCGTATTCTCCATAGTCGCCATTTTATCCAAATAATTATTGACACCATTTAATAAATCAATGTCGTCATTTTTATTACTGGATAAACCGATTTGTCTAAATTGTAAAGCCATAAAAACAGACAAAAAGACACATTGTTTCAACAAATCACTACTACTAGACAAATCAACTAATTTGAAAAAATCTGAAAATGAGACAAAAGTACCAAAAAATTCTTGACATCTTTTATTATGTTCTGGTTGACCTTTCATAAAAATATTTTTCAAAACAAACCTTCTCAAAATCATTAGTTTAGCAAAAAAGTAGAAACCTGTAACAGCTTTACCAATAGCAATACTTTCTGTAAGGTATTTCCAATCATTATAAGATGATTCCACTTCCTTTAATGCAACATCTAAATTTTCAGGGAATTGTAAAGAATTGTATAATGATAACATTAAACAAATTTCTGCAACAATAATGGCATCAAATGAACTTGATTCAGGTAATTCAAGAATATCTCTACATTGATCTAATCTTGGTTCATCAATAATACAAGGTCTACCAGATAAAATACAATTGATCAAATGAGAAATTGTTAAATGATTCCAAATTCTATATTGATGAATTTTATCAGGTGATCTAACACTTTTAACTAATAAATTCATTGTCATTTCTCTAGTCATGAAATGAATTAAACCATAAGATGAGACCCACCAACTATCAAAATAAATATGTTTATAAGATAATGAAGGTGCAAAATGTGTTAATAAAATAACAGTTTGTAAAAATTCTTTAGATTGTGGTACTTCATAAACACTTAAAGAAAGTAATTGATGAATACTTTGTAAAATATCTAATTCTAAAGTTTTATTTGAATGATTGAATCTATGATGACGTAAACCAAATAAAACTAAAGTACAAAATAGTAAAGGTGAAGACATCCTAATCATATCAAACCAAGCTTTAAAATCATTTTCAACATAAGTGATCCATTTACCATAATGTAAAAGAGCAATTTCAATTAATCTATAACAAGTATCATAATCAAGAATATTTCTGTTAATTAAATCGTAACGTTCTTGAATTGAAAGTAAAACAGCATCTCTTGTAATATCAAAACCAATCTCTTTTGAAAATGGTAAACCAAAATTTGATGCCATGTTTAAAACATCTAAATAAGGTGCATTTAAAAAGAAAAACTCATCATTTTCATGACCAGTTGTTGGATTATTTAATGCATTAGCTAATGAATTACTTCTTGAATGAGTAGATGAAGGAAGATGGGATGTTAAAAATCTAGTTGTTGGTTGTAAAAATGGTCTCGCTAAGGGAGCATTAATAGGTGGTTGAGGAATAATTGAAGCATTATTTCTATTGGAAGAGCTTGGCAACATATTCATCAAATTCATCGATGATGTAACACCACTTGATGGTTGTTGGCTCAATAAGGAAGAAGATTGAGGATACATTTTCAAGTACGACTCAGGAGAAGATTGTTGTGACTGTTGTTGTTGTGGTGGTTGTTGCTGTTGCTGTTGCTGCTGTTGTTGTTGTTGCACAGATGATTGTACTGTAGGTTTAGAACCAGTATAGGCCTGAATTGAAGAAGAACCAAATGAATTTGGGCCACCATAAGCTAATTCATTGTACATTTGTCTACCACCACTGGTATTATAGGACATAACATTCAGAGTTTGAGCAATAGAGTCAATTTTGGTATTGATCAAATTTAAAAGAGTGTTATTATCGATAGAACCTGCAGGTGAATTAGATACAGAGGAACCATCGATATTTTCTGATCTTGAATTAGAGTCAACAGTAGAATTTTCATTCAATGAAACTGAATTTAATTTCGATCTTCTTTGTCTTTTTCTATCAGGTTTAGAGTCAACTTCATCCCTTGATTTGATTGACGTTTCTTGTTGAAATTTTGATAAAATTGGTTCAGATTGTAAATCTTGTAATGAACATTTTAAAGATAAATTTTCACATCTGAAACAACTTGCACCATCATGTAAATAGTTACAACGAGTCTTAGCTTTCCGACATTGTTCACAAGCAACTGTAGCTCTTTGGAAATTATATTTCCTCTTACTTTTGGAGCTTTTAGAAGAAATGATTTCATTGTTACTATTATTGTTACTGTTATCGTTACTATTGCTATTTGTAGTATCGGTACTCATTTCATTGTTGTTAACAACCGAGTTGCCAATATTCAAAGCGCTTTGACTATCATTGCTGCTAGCACTTGACTTGACAGTATTACCACTAATTGATTTGGTAGTTGGTTGAGATTGAAATGAAGATTTTTTCATATTACTTGTAGAGTTTCTGGCCATTAGATTTAATTGAATCTTGAATTTTTTTTTTCTAACAGCTCTTGACTAAAGTTTGATATTCTTTTGGTTGCTTTTTTTTTTCAGTTTATTTGTTGCTCTAAACTTTCTTTAGTTTCTAATTGTTATCCAATATGTTTGCTTCTTGTTAATAAGAAGAATCTCGTTTTGTAAAACTTGAGAAAAAACGCTAATTGATTTGTTTCTTGTCTATTTATATTTGTTATCCGTTGAAAAAAAAATGTATATTAACCTTCTCTAAAAGGGAGTAATATACAATTGTAATGAAAGTTTGTCTATCAATTTAATATGTGAATGTTTGATTGAGGAAAAGACTATATGTTCATCTGATTATGCAAAGCACCGTCTTAAGTTGAAACACTATTATATAAGGACTTGATAGGTTAATGGACAAAAATATGAGAAAAAAATGTGTCTTTTTTTTTGGAATACTAATTTAGCTTAGTTGAATAATTTATAGTTGGGAAAGTTGGGCACAATTGAAAGGGAATTCAGGTGTAAGGGTGAGTAAAGGAAAGTGTGTGACAATTGGGTTTAGTGTGTGGTGTGTGATAATCTAGATGCGGTGTTTGGTTGCGCTGTAAAGAAGCAAATGAATTGTGTTTGTTGAATGTGGTGCGTTGCTGTGTGTTTGTGTGTTGTTTTGTGAATCAGTTTTGCGGATGATCGCTATTCTACACAGAATCAGATTCGCTATTCGCTATTTGTGTGTGCAGTTTTGGGCACGCTGGTTTTTCGTAGCAAAAACTAAAAATGTCTGATGGCGACGCTTAAGGAAAAAAGTACACAGAGAGAAGAACACAAGCAACTAAAGTGTTCTTTTGTAAGTTCGAGAATAGCTGAAGAATGGGAATAACTTCCGTTTCAGAAAAAGGAAGAAAGTTTAAGCAGCACGTAGAAGGATACTGAGAAAGACGTTGGGAGCGTTATATAAATATTTGCCACCCATCCATCCGAGATGAAAAAAAAAACGGAAAAAAAGTAAAAAGTAGGGGGCAAAGGACACGGTGGCAAATAATACAATAATACAATCGAAGTAACAGCCTAGCCGATCATTATAGTCGGGGTCACTCCGGCACGACCCTCTAGGGCACACTAAACCGTTTCCGTGACGTTTTTCGATGCAGAACCAGACTCGAAGAGCTGACTACCCTGGTCTTATTGGGTGCCCTGTTTCCAGCCACCTGCGGTGCAAGACTGCGCTGTCCGTAGAGCCTTCCGACAGGTCTCAGTCTCGCTGAGTCTCGGCCACCACCTCGGCCTCGACCTAGACCTGTTAGCCAGGGTGCATCCATTGTGCGTTTTTGGTGCTTGTGGCAACTGCAAAGAGAGACTTGCAGGACTGACGCTGGATGCCTTGCCAAGCCATGCCAAGCATGCCATGCCTTGCCATGCACCTCCCGTGTGTGTAAGCGCCTGCCCAATCGGAAGCGGCGCACGCCTCGGGAGCAGCGCGCCTGGCTGTTGCGACCGCATTGCCGCCCGCAGAGCAGGGCGAGAGGGTCTGGCCGGGAGCATCCGAGGCCAGAGCCAGCACAGCGAGGCCGCAGCCAGCGGCTCGAAACCCACTACAAGGTCGAGGCGTCGATCGACGCCCCAGAGACGTCTCTGAGATGGTTCCTTGATTGGGTATCCGTGAGATCACGTGCGCAGCGTTTACATGAACATTTTTTTTTCTTCTGATATTCTCTATTATGGTATCAGAATTTTTTTTCAACAAATCAATCATTAACAATTCAGATAGAGCCGATCTATATAGTGCCATTGTTTCAAGAAACAACATGAGTGATACTTCAAGACCGTCCAAAAAGAGCAAAACTAAACATTCTATTTCAGAATTAGAAGCTGAACATGCAGAAGCTGAATTATTAGCACATCCACCACCAAAAGAGGACACTTCACTAAACTTCCATGATGGTGGTGAATTTAATATCGAGAAACGTCATAAAACAGATGATGAATATATTAAACAATTATCGACCGGAAATGTGAATCCATTTACTGGTCAAAAATTCAGTAAAAAATATTTTGATATTTTGAAAGTTCGTCATGATTTACCTATTCATCAGCAACGTAAAGAATTCCTTGATATGTTTCATTCAACTCAAATAATGGTTTTAGTTGGTGAAACTGGTTCAGGTAAGACAACACAAGTTCCACAAATGGTTCTTTATGATGATATGCCACATTTAGTAGGTAAACAAGTTGCATGTACTCAACCACGACGTGTTGCTGCAATGTCAGTTGCATCAAGAGTTGCCGATGAAATGGATGTTAAATTAGGTGAAGAAGTTGGTTATAATATTAGATTCGAAAATATGACAAGTAATAAAACAATTTTGAAATATATGACTGATGGTATGTTACTTAGAGAAGCAATGGAAGATCATGAATTATCGAGATATTCATGTATAATATTAGATGAAGCTCATGAAAGAACTTTAGCAACAGATATTTTAATGGGTTTATTGAAAAAATTGAGTGAACGTAGGAAAGATTTAAAAATAATCATTATGTCTGCAACTTTAGATGCTGTAAAATTTCAAAACTATTTCAATGATGCACCATTATTAGCTGTACCAGGTAGAACATATCCAGTTGAAATTTATTATACAAGAGATTTCCAAAGAGATTACCTTGATGCAGCAATTCGTACAGTTTTACAAATTCATGCAACTGAAGATGAAGGTGATATACTTTTATTTTTAACAGGTGAAGAAGAAATTGAAGATGCTGTTAGGAAAATTTCAATGGAAGGTGATCAATTGACTAGAGATGAAGGCTGTGGACCAATTAAAGTTTATCCATTATATGGTTCATTACCACCACATCAACAACAAAGAATTTTTGAACCTGCACCAAAACCTTTTAAAGAAGGTGGTAAACCAGGACGTAAAGTAATTGTTTCAACTAATATAGCTGAAACTTCACTTACAATTGATGGTATAGTTTATGTTGTTGATCCTGGATTTTCAAAGCAAAAAGTTTATAATCCAAGAATTAGAGTTGAATCTTTATTAGTATCACCAATTTCAAAAGCTTCTGCTCAACAACGAGCTGGTAGAGCAGGTAGAACTAGACCAGGTAAATGTTTTAGATTATATACAGAAGAAGCATTTCAAAAGGAATTAATTGAACAATCTTATCCAGAAGTTTTAAGATCAAATTTAGCTAATACTGTTTTAGAATTGAAAAAATTAGGTATCGATGATTTAGTACATTTTGATTTTATGGATCCACCAGCACCTGAAACAATGATGAGAGCTTTAGAAGAATTAAATTATTTAACATGTATAGATGATGAAGGTAATTTAACTGCTTTAGGTAGATTAGCAAGTGTTTTCCCACTTGATCCAATGTTAGCAGTTTTATTAATTGGATCACCAGCTTTCAAATGTTCAGAAGAAATTTTAACAATTGTTTCAATGTTATCAGTACCAAATGTTTTCATTAGACCAAATGGTGAAAGTGCTAAAAGAGCAGCAGATGAATGTAAAAAATTATTTGCGCACCCTGATGGTGATCATTTAACTTTATTAAATGTTTATCATGCTTTTGAAAGTGATGAAGCTTATGAAATGGGACAAAGGAAATGGTGTATTTCAAATTTCCTTAATTATAGATCTTTAAAATCTGCTCAAAATGTTAGGAAACAATTAAGAAGGATGATGGAAAGTCATGACATTGAATTAATTGAAGGAGATTTTAATAAATTATCATATTATGATAATGTAAGGAAAGCTTTAGCTAATGGATTCTTTATGCAAGTTGCTAAAAAGAAAAGTACGGGTAAAGGTTATATTACAATTAAAGATAGTCAAGATGTTTTAATACATCCAAGTACAGTTTTAGCTCAACAAGATGAATGGGTTATTTATAATGAATTTGTTTTAACTTCAAAAAATTATATTAGAACCGTTACAAGTGTTAGACCTGAATGGTTAGTTGAATTTGCACCTGAATATTTTGAAGTTGAAAATTTTCAATCTGAAGATGTTAAAATGAGTTTAGCTAGAGTTCACGATAGGGTTAAAAAAATGAAGAAACTTTAACAGTAGTAGTAATGATTAATAATTGATTCTTTATATAAAGTGGTAGGTACGTATAGAAATCATTCTCTCTCTCTCTTTCTCTCTCTCTTTCGTTACTTTGATTATAAAGTATACAGAATATTTATTTTCGTTTTTCTCTGTCTAATCTAAGCCCATTCACCAAGTGAGAGGACCTTTTCGATACCTCTAACAACGGTTGGAGTATCAGGGAAAGCAAAATCTTCTAATTCTTTAGCATAAGGAGTTGGAACTTCACAACCTGTAACTCTTTCAATTGGAGCATCTAAATAATCGAAAGCTTCAGATTCCATAACTTGAGCACAAACTTCAGAACCTACACCTGATTGAGGGAAACCTGCTTCAACTGTTATTGCATGATTAGTCTTTTTAATTGATTTAATAATTGTATCGACATCTAATGGTTTAATCGATCTTAAATTAATAACTTCAACTTCAATACCATACTTTTGTTTCACAATTTCAGCTGCTTCCATACAGAAATTCAAATTTCTAGTATAAGAAATGACTGAAACATCTTTACCTTCTCTTTCAATTTTGGCCTTACCAATTGGTAAGATATAATCAGGGGATAATACTTCATCTGAGATTGGGAAAGATTCACCATATAATAATTCATTTTCAAGGAAAATAACAGGATTTGGATCTCTAATTGCAGCTTTCAATAAACCTTTTGCATCTTCAGCATTCCAAGGAGCAACAACTTTCAGACCTGGAATTGAAGAATACCATGCTGCATAATCTTGAGAATGTTGAGCTGCAACACCGGCAGCAGCACCATTTGGACCACGGAAAGTTATATTACAAGGCATTTTACCACCTGACATATATAATGTTTTAGCAGCAGAATTGATAATTTGATCAATTGATTGCATTGCAAAATTGAAAGTCATGAATTCACAGATTGGTTTAAGACCGGAGAAAGCGGCACCAACACAAATACCGGTGAAACCCATCTCTGTAATTGGAGTATCGATTATTCTCTTAGGACCGAATTTGTCTAACAAACCTCTTGAAACTTTATAAGCACCATTATATTGAGCAACTTCTTCACCCATTAGGAAGACATCTGGGTCTCTGTCTAGTTCTTCTTGCATCGCCAGGTTCAGAGCGTCTCTGACAGTCATAGTTTGAACACCATTTTCAATTTTGGTGAGTTCATGTCTAGCTAGGGCGGAGATGTGGAAAGATCTCTTGAAAAGGCTGTTTCTTGCAAACATTTCGGGGAGAAGCTGTGTGCGGTAGAGGTGGGAACTGTTTAACGGTGGTTGCAGTTGCAGACTAGCCAGGAAGAAGGTACGCTATGAAGACAGATAGCCAGCTGTGTGGCCTCCTCCTCATCTGATGCCACGACCGCAAACACCCGCAGCGGCAGCGGGTCGCCAGGCAAATCTCCGCTGCTGCTGCGGGCGCTGCCGCCCCGGCGGGCGGGGCTGCGCGGGATGCAAATGGG
>JANIWQ010000170.1:0-16042 GCA_030555725.1 Pichia sp. yHMH446
CACCCGGCGCCCGCCCGGCGCCTGCCGACGCCCACTGTTCGGCAAGGCCCGAGGGCGCGCCCGTGAGGGCGTTGCTCATCGTGTCCAGCTTCCCGCCGTGGGGGCATCCCAGACGGTGGTTGCACAGCCCGGCACCGACACCGCCCCGCTCAGCCCCGCGGCGTTCGTCTCCCGCGATGCGTTCGCTGTTCCCGCAGCTTTGCCCCGACTAGGCTCGGCTCATGCTGTTGTTGTTACACAGAGTCAATACGTGATGCGAGATCTCCCGCAGAGTTTCTCACTGCGGAATGTCAGAGGTGTGTATGCTACTCGATCGCAGAAGCCACAGTTTGCTCCTCTGTTTAGGCACCACTATCCATGCCATGCACGATGTGTTCTTCAGCCCCCCTTACTCGGCATATATCTCTCATCCCAGTAGTTTATTTTGGGAAACTCTTTCCGATATTCACATCAACATCGAGTTCAGCCGACCTGATCTTAGTCATTTGCATTGTTCGTAATTTTGCGTGCTCGGCCCTTGCCGACGCTTAGCGCAAAAAGCCTTCGCATCTCGGGATCCCCGATTAACAATTTCAAATTTGGTTGTTCTACAGTAATGATTATCTCCACTCCATATCATTACAAAGGGTTTTTCTTCTTAGGTATCTTAGCATATCAGCTAGTTAGTGAATGATCTTTCATACTCCGCTCGCTTCAAAGGCTTCCATTTATTGAGTTAAACATGCACCTATACCTATAAAGGCGAAAGATGAATTTCACATTTCACATATGCAATATGGAAATTTCGCAAAACCATATACATATAAATAGACCTCCCCGATTTCACCCTGTCGAGCTTACTAAAAATCTATTCTGAGCCCCAATATCAGTAATCTTTGCACCCTAAATATTTTTGGCACCTGTTAGAAACTTATCATATAGTTTACATTGTTGGTTTTCAACAGATAAATCCTTAGATATGTAGGCTCTTACAAAATAAGATTATACCAATAATTATTTATAAACTAACTAAATTCTCTTCCACAATATCTTTAAACATATCAGGTATTAATACAATACCTGATTTACCTAATGATAAATAACTCATTTCATCTATACCCATCTTTAAAAGCTTGGATGCCATTCCAGCTACAATACCTTTTAAATCAAGTGGTAATTCTTTTAAATCTATTATAATTGGATAATAATAGTCCTGTAATGATCCCATCATATTTGATTTAGAAAATTTCAATTTTTTCATTTCATGATTATCATATGGTAATAACAATCCAATCTCTTCAGTCGGAGTTCTTGTTAATGCAAAATATTTGGGGAAACTTTTATTGTTATTTTGATCAATAGATTCTGTATTTAATCTTGATATCGATTCAGCTGTCTGCTTTAAAACTTCAACAAAATCTCCAACTCTAGCACCTGTTAATAAAAGTTTAACATCTGTTGAAAGTTTGAATTGAATATTTTTACTCTTCAAAAGTTGGAAAGTTTTCTTCTCTAAATTCTCCTCATCATCATTTTGCTCCCTATTTTGAAATTCATTTAATATTTTAAGTGCCTTTATTTTATCCTTCGTCGGTACTAAAACTAAATCAGAGAAATAATTTGAAATAAAAAATAATGAAATATTATTTAATGATAATGGTTTCGTTAATTCAAGTATTTTTTTACCAATATTAGAGCCATCACTGAAAACTTGAATAATGAAAAAATTATCACTTATTAATGTCGATGTAGAATCCAACTCAATTGCATTAGTTAAAAATTGTTTAATCAATTTCTTCGAACACATTAATGTTACTTCCTCCTTACTAAATGCTAAATGGAAAAACATTCCATCATCATCAATCCTTCTATCTAGTCCTAAATCTTCCATCAAATCTTCAACATCTTTAATCTCTTTATCATCTTTCGTAGATGCTGCATCAATCTCATTAGTTGTTAAATTTGAATTGGAATTGAAATTACTCGAATCTGATTTAATCGATGAATCATCATTATCCGAATATCGTGAATTAGATCTATTCTCATAAACATCTATAAGTTCATATATTATTCGGAGTATTCCTGATTTAAATATCCAGAAGTTCTCTCTTGGAATAGTTAGAATTGATATTTCACTTTGAAACAGTTGTGTATCCGTTGAATTAATCATAGGTTCTGTTGATAGTTATAATCGCTTTTTTTGAATTGGAATAAGTTGATAGAATAGTCAATTACTCAAAAATAAATAAGCTTATAAAAATTATCTGATAAATCAGTATGACTTCTTGAATTATCACACTTGATGAATCATCTTTCATGACTAATATCATCACTAAATTTAATATGAGTCAATGTAAAAAAAATAATTTTCACAGCCCGTTTCTCAAGTTGTGATTCTTTTCAGGAAAAATAAATTATGTCATAGGAAATTTCAAGCTTGAAACGCGTAAAACCCGGGAGCAGTTTAAAACTATTATAAAACATTGAAGGCTCAGCATTTTCATGTCTGAAATTATAGTTTCTCTACTAAGAAACTGTTATCAAACAATACGTTCTGATGCATCATTTTTGGATGTGAGATTAATCATCTTGAAAATAAATACTTTGAAATATAAAAGGGTAGTCAACTCAGTTTGCTACTTACGCTTTTATTTTCGAATGGCTCAACTTTTCAATTCAACATCAACTAAAAAATAAAATGAAATTCCCAACTTTTAGCTTTTTCAAAAAATTAAATACTGAACCACAGAAAGAATTACATCAGCAATTAGAACTTGATTTAAAAGATATTTCAAAACAACGTGAGATTCCTATCTTACAGCAGGATTATCAAACTCCACAAGAATTACAAGTCAAACACAGTGTATCACTGAAAAATATCAAAGGTACTTTCCAACATCTTAAAAGAAGTGCTTCTCTGAAACAAATCAATAAAAAGCCAAAAATATCAAAAGGAACTAACATTGAAAATGTGAATTATATGATTGATGCTCAACAATGTGAAACTTTGAATAGTACAAATAATGAAAGTGTAATAGAAGAGGAAATTATTAAATCATCATCATGTAATATACCTTCTCCTGCTTTGTCTGTGACTTCAAAAGAATACAAATATCAAAGCGACTTTTACGAAAATTTATACACGGAATACTATACAAACGAAAGTAATAGCGATGTAAACAGTGTTGCAACTTCTTTTGAATGGAATAAAGAAAATATTCCAATTCTCGATTACCCGTTATCTGCTTCCAGAATCCCAAATTCATCTATAGAACAAACAGGCTTTCAATTCCCACAGTTCACAACATTCAAAGATGCTGACTTTTTTCGAGATGATAAATTTCTTTTAGAACCACCTCATGTTAAGTTTTTGAACAAAAATGTTGCAACAGAAATTTTAACCCCAAAAGTAGTTTCTCCAGAAAAACTTTCAAGTATACAAAGTTCTGGTTTAAGTAACCAACTGTCGAAGAAGTTACCACAATCTTCTCTACCACCTACCCCTAAGCTCAAAACAGAAACTCCTGCCTCAATAAATACTTCAACGTATTTCAAGATATTCAACGATTTTGCAAATGAACCAAATTTATTTGATGATGATATGGAAGAAAAAAGCCTCCTTGAAGCATTAAGTTCAACAGAGCTGAATTTTTGTTCCAAAGTTACTTTAATATCTTACAATAGTTAATAAATATTCCAAAAAATTAGTATACATACAATAATTTACAAATAATTAGATTTCAGTATCACTGACACTGACTGCACCTTCATCATACTCTTCATCTGCAGATTCACTTTGATTAACATCTGGCTCGTTATAATCATCATCTTGTAAAGAATCAATACTATCATTATGATCGTCATTATCATCAGTGAAAATTTCTTTGATGGCATCTTCATCAATAAGCTCAAATTGATCCCTTTTCTTACTTTGCATAGAATCTGTATTTTGCTTTTCTTTCTCTTTATAGATGCTTTCTCGCTTCAATAATTTCATACCCGGAAAACATATCGATGACTCCACTAAATTAAATTCGTTTAAATCTTCTTTCTGTTGTAACTCAATTTTCTCTAATGTTTGATCTTCAATGTCTCTATCATCTTCTAAATCATCTTGCAGAAAATTGTAAATTACTGAAATATTCTTGAGCAAGTTATCATCAGTTGATTCTTCTGTTACAACCATAGTAGAGTTAGTATTAATACCTCCAGATGGACCTAAAATAACTGGTTTCCAATACAATAGATCACTGTTTACTTTAACTGTTTTCCTCTTTTGCCACGTTTGATAGAGTTGTTTAACTAATGAAATATTGAATATAAGGGCATATTCATTTTTAATACCATTATCCCATACAAGAAAAGAATTCAATTGTTCTAAACCTACTATAATATCGTCATGACACATCCCGGTAAGGTTTGATAGATCATCAATGGATATCTTGAAAGTTTTAAGAGTTGTATTTTTGAAGGGCATGATTGTCTGTGATTGATGGTTAATTTTATGATCTTCAAACATTAGATAATACATGGCTCGTATAACAGCCATTCTCCAATAACTTCGATAACTGATTAATCCAAGATGACTCAATGGTTTTTCAGGAGATCCCGTTTTGAATTCCCTTTTCGATAATAAATAACTGAAATCAATCAAAAAAGTTCCAAATCCACGTTGTTGATAAATAGGAATGGTCATAATACACGAAAGATTATATCCAGTTGAGTTCAATTTTTCTTTGGAAAAATATCCAACAAAACTAAAGTTCCCCCCACTGTAATCATATAATACATAAAACATAAACGGTTCAACATCATAATAAAGGGTTTTGGAATTAAGAAATAATTTTGCTAGCAAGCAAAGATTTTGACAAAAAATGACATTCTTCCTACCATCGAACTCAAACATTGAAATTTTCTCATTTTCATCTCTATAAATTTCTCTTCCATCTGGGTGATGCATATAAGAACATTTTATAAGGTGTCTATTCAAAGTAAAAGTGGAATCATAATAAGCTAAACAATGTGGACATATATGCATTACAGTATTGGAGTTATACTGAGAAGGATAAGGGGATTTATACCATGTATCTATCTCATATCCATTGAAGTCAATTGATTTTAATTTGTTTTTTGAAATGCTCATATCTTGAACTACATTTTTTTTCGGAGTTGCATCTCTTATAAATTTTTGGAACAGATTCTGAAACTTTACATCAGGCAAAGTTTCATAAGTATTAGCATCTTTAAGATCAAACAAACCACGATAAGGTAATTCAAGCAAAACAGATTCTACTTTTGAAAATGTCTGTTTGGAAGAGTTTTTCCTATCTTGAACATTTTTCGAAATTCTCTGATTCTTAACTTTATTATTTGAACCAATGCTATTGTTAACTGAAGAATCGGACAAACAAATGGGATCTATTTGATAATTAGGTTTATTCTCTGCTCTTCGAATTCGAGAGCGAGACTTACGTTTTGACATTGAATGCAAAAAGTGTTGTTATCAAATTTGATCACGAGATTAAATTTTGTTGATTTTATCTGATAACAACAATCCACTCAACTGTGTGAATTTAGCTACTTACCAGTGAGTGGAGCGAGTTAGGATTTTTGGCGTCGCACATTATTAGCCAGGAATTTCTTAAAAAGAAAATTCGGACCTCAGAACTTAAAATATCAAATTTCATCTACTAATTTTTTTTTCCTTAAAGATGTTGGAATTCAAAGTATAAAAGGCGGAACGAGCTAACAAAATATGTTAAAGGGCGCTATATTCTCTTCAAGACCAAGAGATTTGCATAGGTACTCCGTTTACAAAGATCTAGTGAGTTTTGATTATTTTTGTTTACACCCATATAAATTAGACGATGGCTTAAAACCAGGTCCCAATAGGAGCGACTTAGTTATCAGCTTGAAAGAAAATGCCAAGAAGTTTAAACATGCAAAATTAAATGATAATGTACCTTTAACGAGGAATCTCCAGTGGACTCTCTTAGATTACGAAAGGACCAATTCACTCAATTTTCTCCATGATCCGGATAAAACAGAGATCTATTGCCACAATGGCTTATTCACTGATTTTATGATAAAAGCTCAAGAAACATATCGTTATGTTAAAGTGCGTAATAAACTTTTCATTACTGGTACGTCCTTGAGGGAATGCCAAGATCAGTTGATGAACTATATAGGGAAAAAATTTGAAACTATGCTAGTGAATCAGACTGATCCACTGAACGACAAAGATCATTATAAAGCGCTACTTGGGGGAAATTGGGGTAGATGGAGTTACAAATCAGTCGTTGAGATTGATGCATACAGGCCTGGTGAAAATGGGCAAACTATTGAGGAAATGACAGAAGAGGAAAGGTTAAAGAGTTATGCAGAGCTTAAAGTATGTTCAATCTATAATCTGAAAATGGATGAAGTTAAGAATATCAGTAGTAAAGAGGAGCTTCTGTTGTTGATGAAGTCAAGAGTGAAAGAGTTTTCGAAAAAGATGAGGAAATGGGTTTTTCAATGTTACTTTGGAAGACAGGATATTTTAGTGATTGGTATCAGAGATAGACTCTTTAATTTGATGTGCTATGAAGAATTCGACATGTTTGAAGATATTCTCCCATTTGTCAGAGAACACTATCCTATAATATTTACCCAGTTATTGGAAGCACCAGCGACCATAGAAAGTAAACTTACACATCTTTATGAAGAAGCATCCGAGAAAGAAGTATTGGAGTTCAATACGCATGATATCAACCTACAAGTTTCGCCGGTAAAATACAAATGGTTCACTATAAGTAAGATGTTAATTCCGGCGATTACTAATGGACAACCAAACCCAACCCATTGGATGGAGGATGCTGCCATAACCACTGAACGAAAAGAAAGCAAGGAGTCTTTGTACAAGCAGCCAGGACAATCATATGAACCAGTTGTTAAACCAAAACGCCCGAAGAGAAAAAAGAACCAAAGGATAATCGGAACTGACGATGCGGTCGGGGTGGTAACAGCGCCAGCAGCGGAAGCAGCTCCTCCCGCTTGCCTCCAAACTACCAATGTGATCTCCCGTCTGGAGAAACTGAGTGTTGAGTAGACGTGTAACTACTGGTCCTGAGCGAGTTTCCAGACTGCGCCCGGGAGCGTGTAGCGGTGTAATCCATCCATCCCATCACATAGCCTCTTCTCTAGACTTAAGTCCGTGTTCCGCGCAGTAAAGCAGCGCTGTGCTGGGGAGACGATGCTGCTCTGCAATGGGCGTTCTCCGGTTGGACACGGTCTGTCTCCTGTCTTTTTTTTTCTGTATTGTGTCAGTGTAAAACAATATAAACGTCGAATCCGCCGCCAGACACAAATCATTGCACCACTGTTTACATCGTCGACACCATCGCACAACTCTTGGCCCCGTCAGCTACATAGCCAAATCATAGTATCATTTCTGGGCTATTTTTTCCCCAATATAGACCCATATAAGTCTCAACAATTTTTTTTTTACTAATCACCCTGTCTGTTACTTCCCCATTTTTTGCATT
This sequence comes from Pichia sp. yHMH446, assembly GCA_030555725.1. NCBI lineage: Eukaryota > Fungi > Ascomycota > Pichiomycetes > Pichiales > Pichiaceae > Pichia > Pichia sp. yHMH446. Next base: position 7,506 of record JANIWQ010000170.1, read on the forward strand.
ACACAGATTTTACAGCTTTCTAATTCTTTGTTTAATCCTTCATTTTTGATATGGAGCATTCCAACAATGACAGCTACGTTTCCAATTTCTTAGATCCTGGTGTTTCCAACGGTGACGTTGACTGGCTGTTTCGAGGAAGAGAAGTGAAAAAGCTTTCCAAAAAGAGTAACACCATCAACACTGAAGTCCAATCTCAGCTTCTACAGGCTCAACAGAAAGCTTTACTACATTCGAAAGGTTCAATTTCCTCTCCTTCTGAATATGCAGATTCTTTATCACCTTCAAGCTCAACGATCCATTCTCCTGCACTTTCCATGCTGAACATTAATGGTACGAATAACCTAATAAAATCTGCTGATGTTTCTAGGATATCATCTCCGGTTTCAATACCCAACACCACTAATAATATCATGGAAACTCCATTGAAGTCATCCTTAAAACCATCATCAGTGAGTACGAATAACAGCCTCAAGATAAATACTTCTTTTGATATTGGATCACCATACTCAACCAACTCTCCGAGTAATAAGTTAAGTACTTCTTTAGAGATACAGAAAATGCTACAGCAACAGAAACATCAATATACTTCACCTGTAACTCCAACCTCTTCAACTAAAATAAGTACAAGTACAAGTAGTGGTGCAAATACAAATGGAAACAATGCAACATCAACTGCTAGTTCAAATGTTTCATCACCAACAACAAGATCCAGATCTTCTTCTTTATTTGGGCGGCAGAAGACAGTCAATACTTCTATAGAATCTAAACCCAAGAAATCTCTACTTTCTACTCTATCATCAAAGCTGAAATCTAGTACGATCTCACCTTCTCAACAACAGTCGATAAATACATCGCAAGTACCAATACAACAACCTAAGTTTGTTTCAAAACCCCAAAGTACTCATATTGGACAAGCTTCAAAGAAAGAACCTCAAAAATTGATTGATTCCTCTACAAAAGTGGTGCCCAATATTGAGCCTTTCGTATCCAAACTTGAAAAAGTTAATTTCAATAGAGTTCATTTTGCCTTAGACAGTTTACCTGAAGATCCCCAACAGCAGATCCCTTCCAGAAGACCGAAGAGGGGGAACGTTCTAATTCCTGAAGATATGTTAGCACCACCTCCAAAACTTTCAATTGGTATAACTAACTCTTTCAATGAACAAACTAAAGATTTGAAGCCTTCTGTTGATCCCGAATTATATAAAGAAGCTTTATCAAGGCATACCTATTTCTTGAATGAATCTAAGAAACATTTAGAAGAGGCTCATCTTGCAGCTTTAAGAATGGCTAAAGAAGTTGCAAATTTTAAAAAGAGAAGGAGTTCATTTTTGAGGTCCAACAGTAGTACTGACGATGATGATGTGGAGGAGGAAGAAGATATAACGGACTCAAAATTTTTGAATTCAACAGATGATATTGATACTCCACTACATGAACATGTTGATTATTTTGGAACTAATGATACCGAAAATGATCAACAAAATGATAACAACTCAAATTCTCAGAATGAAACTACACCAAGGGATATTTCATTAGAAACCTTATATACTCGTTGTTGTCATTTAAGAGAAATCTTACCAATACCTGCAACTTTAAAGCAACTGAAAGATAAATCAAAACCATTACCAGTATTGAAAATGTTAAATCCAAAACCAACTTTAATAGATATTTTATCATTTTCTGATTTTTTAGCCATTGCACCTATCTTAAATGTTGTATTTGATAATGTTACAATTGATACTGATATGTTGAAAACCATTTTAATTAGTTTAAAAGATTCTTTGATGTTAGACAAGTTATCTTTAAGGAATGTACCAATTGATTCAAATGGTTGGATTTATTTATGTAAATTTTTACAAACAAATACTAATGTCCAAAAATTAGACATATCTCAACAAAGAATTAAAAAATCTTCTGATAATACAAAAAATATTATTAGATCTGAATTAGATTGGAATTTATTTACTGAAACAATTTTACAGAGAGGCGGTATTGAAGAACTTGTCATTCATGGTTGTATATTGAGTGATTCACAATTTGATAATTTAGTCAATAAAGCTTTAGTTTTGAAAACTAAAAGATTAGGTCTTGCATCATCTCAATTAAATATTCATAAAATGGAAACTTTAGCAAAATGGATATCTAATACAAATTCGACATGTACTGGTATAGATTTTGCATTTAATGATTTATCAAATGGTGAATTGAAAATTTTCAATGAAATTTTATCGAAGAATGGGTCAAATATTAAATTACAATTTTTCTCATTGAATTCAACAAATGTTAAATTAGATGAATGTTCAAAATTAATTGAAAATTTATCAAAATTAGAAACTTTAAGGTTTTTAGATTTAAGTAATAATCCACAATTGTTCCCTGATATAATACCAATATTAAGAGATAATTTACCAAATTTCCCTGATTTAAGAAGAATTCATTTTGATTTCGATAATTTAACAGAATTTACAATTGTTCAACTTTGTTTAATTTTCCAGAAATGTGAAAAATTAGTTCATGTTTCAATTTTAGGTAATAATTCATTAGGTTCTAAATCTATTGCATCATTATACTCTGCTGTTAAAAATTCAAAACTTTATAATATTGATATGGATTATGAAGGTATGGATGAAGAACTTTTATCACGTATTTCATTTTATTTAATGAGAAATATGCAACATTTCTTGAATAATGAGATTGATAATAATAATAATAACACCAGTAATAACAGTAATAATAATGATGATCAGAAAAGTTCTAAAACGAAGGATGAAGATCTCATATTTGACGGTTCATTACTTACAAAAGCTGCTGAACATTTATTAGAAAATGGTTCAAAGATTAAAGAGAGTGAACGTGATATAATTTATCATTCATTAGTTGAGAAAACAATTTTATTGAGATCTGAAGTTCAAGAAGTAATGAATAAATTATTCAAGGAAAGGGAAGAAGGTAAATTAAGTATTGAAGGTAAAGAGAAACTTTTAAGGTTATGTTTACTAGATGATTCATTAGAGAATATAATTGATATTTTCAGTGAAGAAGTCAATGATAAAAAATCTTTATCATCAAATAGTAAACCTAATTTAATCAAACAACTATCATCACAACTAATTAGGCAACATTCAAGTGAATTGATTGATAATGAACCAATAATTAATGTTGATGAAGAAATTCCAAATTTATCAACGGAAGATCCTCATATAGTTGTTGCAGATGCTAATAGTTTACCAGTTGATAGTTTAACAGGTCAAAGAGTTTTAATTAGAAATTATTCACAGACAAATATTCATTCAAAGAAACTTGAGGAAGAAGAAGGAGAATTGCATAGATGGGGTTTCTTTGTTCAACAACAGAATGATATAATGCCAGATGATGAACAAGCAGAATATGAATTGAAGGAGAAGGAAAGAGAAAGGGAGAAAGAGATGGAAGAGTTAAGGTTGAAAGCTGAAGCAGAGAAACAAAAGGAAAAGGAAAAGGAGAAGGAAAAAGCAAAGCAAAATCTTGAAGCTGAGAAGAAAAGATTAAAGATTAATGCGATTCCATCTGGTTCTGAACTTCGAGAGACAATTATGAAAGTTAAAGGTATTGAAAGTATAAGTGATTTAATTAAGAAAGTTAATAAAGATTATACAACTGTTGAAAATATTTATAAACATGCAAATACTCATAAATTTTCCAAATTGAAAAAATTAGATGAAAGGTTGATTAATAATGATTATGATGATGATAAGAATGATGATTTAAATAAAGATTTAGAGAAAAATGAGATGAATGAGTTTGATGAATCAGAGATTTATCCATTGAGTCCAAGTATAAGTATCAATTCAATGGATGAAGGACAAGCAGATGAGGTTTATGAAAGAATTCTCAATGATGTGATTAGAGTTAGATCAAATAAATGATAAATGATCAATGATATCAGATAATTCCAATTCACGTTTAATACCAAAGAATAAGGATCTTTGTAATTGATTCCAACAAATTGGATGAATTGAATCGAATTGAGAGAAAGACATTGAAATATCTTTCTCATTTAAAGGTAAAAAATTTGAGAAATTATTTAAAGAGAATAAATTTGCACCCATAAATTTCATATTTGAAGTACAAGGATTATTATTAAAATAAATTTTATTACAATATTCTGAAGCAATCATAAAACCATAAATATCACAATCGAAATAACCTAAAACTGGTAAATTTGGGAATTTTTGATTTAATAAATAAATGAAATTTTTCGTTAATCTATCAGGGAATCCTTTACCAGTTATAATTAAAGAATTTTGGAAATAATTAATTTTATTTGAATTAATTAAACCTGAGAAAATTGCATCTTTCTCTAAAATGATTATATTTTCGAAATTATTTGAATTATTTATAATTTTAATTTCAATTTTATCGATTAAATTTGGTTCTAAAATTGTAGGGATTAAATGATTATTTTTATCAATGATTATATTTTTCTCTTTAAGAGTATTATTATCAATGAATTTGATATTTAAATTTTGACAATAGATCAAACCCTTTTGTGAAGGTTGAATAAATAAATTATTTAGATTTGTATTTAAAGAATCTGAAATTTTATCAATTATGTTATCAACAATTGATTGAGATTTAAATAAATTTACATCTAAATAATATAATTGTCTCTTTGAAATTGATTCCTTTAAATTAATTTGATTTGAAATTAATTTTAAAAGTTTAAAATAGATTATAAAACGTTTATTCATATGATAATCTATTGAAGGGTAAGATAATTTGATTGAAGAAGATTTTTGTTTGTTTTTGTGTTTACTTGAATGTAGGTAAAGATGAATGGTTGAACCATTGAAGATACCATTTTCGATCAATTGAATTAGTAAATCTAAGTTAGTTGATCTGTAGGAGGGTTAGTAAGAAGGCTCAGTAATTTATGTTGGAATAATATGATAATGTAGGTGAGGATTACTTACTCGTTTAAATGTAATATTCTTTCACTCGACATAGGTGAATTACTAGGGGGGAGTGGAGTGGAGGGAAGTGTATAATACGGTCAATCAATATATTCGGTTCAAACTACAAAGTTAAAAATGGATATAAAGATTATTAGTATTGTTGAGGAGGGAGATGAGGGTGAGGAAAAAAGAGCAAAGTTTAAGCTGAAGCCTTGAATTGTAAAATCTTTGCTTCGACTCTTGCTTGTCTTTCTTCTCTTGTAAGTTTCTTTTGCTTGTATTTAAGAGATTCAGCTTTGTATTGAGCTTTCTTATCTTCAGCTTTCTTTGGAGTAGGATCCGCTCTAATTTTTTCATGAGCTTCTAAATAGATATCTTCGATTGCATCAGCATCGATATCATCTTCGATATAAGATTTGAATAATAAAGAGTATCTTTCTTCATCATCATCCATCAATTCTTCCATATATTCAGCAACGTGACCACCGAAAATATATTTTCTTAATAATTCCGCATCTAATTCTTCAGATTCGATATCCCAACCAGGGAATCTTGAAGGAGAATGAGGAATGAATAAACCACCATCTGAAGCACCTTTTAAGGCACCGAAAACTTTAGCACCAGTTGTTGTTCTTTGTAAACCAACATCAAGGTAAACTTTGAAAGGTCTTGGACCATCTTCAACAGCTTCAGTTAATTCGAATTCACCTTCAACTTCTTCAACACCTTGATAAGTTTCATCTAAACCTAATTTCTTTAAAGCTCTTCTAGCAACTAATAAACCGGTTGCATAAGCAGCAGACCAGTTAGTTAAACCATGCTTAATACCATAGTTTGGTAATTCATGAGAATAAGCAGCAGTTAAAACAACATCACCTGTAATAGTTGAGGAGACAATTTGACAAATGATATCCTTGTTGGTGAATCTAACAACTAATCTGTACTTTGGAGTTGCGTATTTGTTCTTTGCTTGAGTGATTAATCTCTTTCTAGCATAGTAATCGGTTTTACCTTCAGCTCTTCTTCTGAAAGGAGTTTGGAATCTGGAAAGGTAAGCGGAATTTCTGGTGAATTTAAAACCCATGGCTAGTTGTTACGACTGGTGATTGAAAAGTACGTAAGATTTAGTAGTATGTAAAGGTATATTGTAGTATACATTTTAGATTTTTCACTTGACCAGCGAGCGAGCAAAAGTTTTGGATGAGTGAGAGTGTGAGTGTGTGAAAGTTACCCGGTGTAGGCAGTATACTTGACAGACATTCCCATTTCCGGATTCGGCAGGCGCGCGCCACAGCTTGTGACTGCTGTTGCGGCATCCGTGGTCGCCCCCGCGCACCGCTCGTAGATGTTGCTCTATTAAATATGAATTTACCAAACTGATATAAGGTTGTCTTTTTCTATAAGCTATCATAATCTTTATGATCTTTTTCTATTTGTAAATCTTACAAATTCTTTTCTTTTTTTCCCTTTTCTCTCTCTCTTCTTTTTTTAGGTTCGTATCCTATTTCACTTCTATGGTTAATTTATTTAAATAATTATTTTACAGGTCTAAAAAGACTTGAACTCTTAAAAATAGCTTTGAAGGCTATTGTTTTACCATTAAACTATAGACCTATATATATATATATATATATTTATATATATGAATGAATAATATGATATTATTAGTTAATTTTTACCACCCACCGCTGATTCCTCAACGATAACTGTATTTCAACTTCTCACTAGTCATTTTCTAACTGTGTATATAACACATTATAATATATTTATATTAATATAGTCCATATATTATATATATTATATTTTTAATATTTAGATAAACTCCAAGCGAATGATGAGTAATTAGTACGAAACAGAAAGGAAGTTCACCATAATTTTATGTATTATGATTACTAGCAATTCCTTTTTCATAATCTCGAATTTCAGAGATTAATCCACATTATATATATTTCTATAAATATATTTGATATAGTATTTTTATTTCTTATTTTATTTTTTTACAATTTTATTTAATTTTTTATATCTATTTTGTATTGCGTCTTTAGCCCACTATATTAAAGTCATCAGGATTTGTTGTAGTTCCTTTTATTATTAATTTTATTAATTAAATTAATTTTTATCTATATTCTTTTCTATAGATCAGGATTTTCGTCTGTTTATGAAGTTAATCATAACCTTAAAGCACAGACTTTAAACAACGATGTAACATTTGTCACCATATATAAATAATATCATATATGGGATTCAAATAATGGTAAGATTTTCGGGGATTATCGAATTAAAAAACACAATCCACTGCCTACAACTGTAACCGTCTATTGTCTTGGATTTCAACTTTGAAGCTATACTCTCCTGGCGGAATACTTTTGCTTTCGCTTCATATTATAGTATTCATCGTTTACTGCATGAACTACTCGGGTATCTAATCCGTTTTGATCCTCATGCCTTCATCCCTCAATGTCAGTTAAATTTTTAATTATATCTTCACGTTTATTTGTCTAATTATTTTCCACACATTTCATCTCTCAATATAATTTTTCATAATTATTCTATTTAACTCTAATATATATTATTATATATCATTCTACGGATCCTTTAAGCCATTAATGATTAACGTTCGCCTCCTTAGTTTAGCCGCAACTGCTGGCACTAATTTTGGTTAAGACTTCTATATATATAAACATCATTATTCTCTTATATATACATTGATTTTATATTCTTCATTATTATTTTCCTTTTTTTATTTTTATAATCTTCATCTTTCTAAGTAACTAGATCAATCTTTCGATCATTGTCTAATATTCCTTACTGCTGTATTATATGCAATATAATAAAATTATATTACATCTTTTATATTGACTTTATTCATTATCAATGTGGTAATTATAACTTTCATTACTTACTATGGATCTATGGCTAGGTTAATCTCTCTATTTTATCCTACTACCTATTCCAAATATTAACTGGACTATCATCGGATTTCTCCTTCATTATTAAATAATATAATATAATAAATATATTATTTCCTTTCATATATATTTCATATATCTCAATAGTTCACATTTTAATACTATACTCACCTTTACACCACTATATTAATATATCTTTTATATATTTATATCGTACAATTCGCATGTATTATGTCCTTAGATAACGCTTAATCTGAGCCGACATCATACTCTTTTCTTTATTAAATTCTTTCTTTATATTATTATATACTTTCTTTCTTTCTATTCTTTTTTAGGAACTAATGGGATTGAACCATTAACTTAAGAGTGTAAATCTGATGTTATACCATTTAACTAAATTCCTTTCTTATTTTTTATCTTTTTAGCTCCTTTAACGAGTCGAACGTTAATTATATTATTAGAAGTAATATGTTTTAACCTATTAAACTAAAAGAGCTTTCTTCAGATAGGCTAGAATCGAACTAACTAATTCCTCTACCCAAAAAAGGCACCTAACCATTCGGTCTCTATCTGTTATATATATATATTTTATATTAACTTCCATTTAGTTTTTATCTACATTTTCTTTTAATATAAATTAACCCTTCCTTAACTTTTTTATTTTGATTTTCCATTATTCTATATATATTAT